>JAHPZR010051045.1:0-10000 GCA_019787425.1 Platygyra sinensis | reverse complement strand
CTTCGATAATAGCGTGCATGAAGTTTCTGGATCCGCCATTAGGGTTCTTTACATTTGAGATAACGTCCGTTTGGGGTATCATCGAGACTCTTCTTATCGTGTTTGTCTGGCAAAGATACCTTGCGTTCATAATGGGGGGAAGGAAAGGTTTGTCCCTCAATGTTTATTTTTATTGGCGAGCAAACATTCCTCCGTGTGTCTTCGTGATCATTGAGAACTGAGACTGCGCAGTTTGGACTGGAAACAATTAAGGAACGCAGTAATTAAAGGCTGGGTGGGCCAAAACTGTACATGTGATACTGCAAAAGCCCTTTTGTGGTGTCTGTAGGGTTACTTAGAGTAGCCATCGTTAAAAAGATCAAACATAATTAAAGATCATTTTTATTTAAACAACTGAACACTGGGCATGTTGTGTGAAATAATCTTGCTTTCCAATAACCAAAAAAAATTGTCATTTTTGTCGTTTTGTCATTGTTGTTTGAACTTTAATCCTCTCTTTTTCCAGTGTTAGGGTACCAAGGATGATTTGAGGATTTTGCAATGAATTAAAACTGTTCAACTCTCAAGAGCTTTCGATTCTGGAAGGAAACAATTTTTGTTAGCTATTTCCAATGTTAATAACAATAATTTGTACATTCAACCCAATAGATGCCTTCTCATCAAGCCAAGAAACGATTCAGTAATCGCTGCATAGGGTGCAAGAGTCGATCGATTGGAAGGCTTCTCTGAATCGAATTTATAAAGCCAAACATGACAGCACTGCTTAGATAGGTCGAAAAATGCAAAAGAATGTCTAGTGTCTTATTCTGTGTCGATAAATGCTACCTTTCGAAAGCGTACCAGCCGCTGTGGAACCTGCACTTTGAGAAGCCGATGTGCTGGCTTGTGTGAGCAAAGAAACTCCTGTTATGGATAGTTCACGGATCAATGAAAGAAAGTTACAATTAAGAATGCAACTGCAATCAACATTTTTAAAGCCTACACGAAATTAGAAAGCCGTATTTTCGATAAATCCAAACAGACATGCAATTAAGTATAAGCTTAAGTACGAAATTACAAAAAAAGGATACAAAGACAGATTTTCGATACAAGTAAACAGCTATAGCACCGCATCAAAACTGAAACAGCTTAAAAAGCTATTTAACCTACCTTGGCAACTGAAAGTTGGGAAAATAAAATTTAAGTCTCTCGAAACCGATAAATGGTACACACCCGGGGTACACAAGAGCGAAGCCAACACTAAGAACTTAATGCTGTGGGTAACCCTGTGATGGACTAGGATCCCATCCAGGGGTGAGCAAAAATACTCCCAGTGGCCTCATGCTACAGAAACCGGGATAGGCTCCGGCCCGAACGCAGACTTTACCTTACCTACCGTTCACTATATCAGGTTCCTACTTTGAACTCACTTGCGCCCCGAAACGCGCTTTGCCAGATCACGTGTTCGGGAACGTAAGCTAGAGACAGTGTCACGATTAGTGTCTCGAAAAGCCTAGGAATAAATATCCTGTTTTAAGAGTTTATTATTCAGACCTCAGGAAGGGGGGGAGGGGGGGGGGGTACCTTTTATCGGTTGAAAAAGCGGTTTGGGTGCCTCTTAGGGTGTTAAGGCCTGTCCAAACGGGAAATGTTTGGTCACCAAACACCGTCAAACATTGTTTGGTGACCAAACATTTCACCGTTTGGCCACCTTGTTTGGTGCTGTTTGATCGTGTTTGATCGTGTTTGGCTGTGTTTGATAAAATTTGAAAGCCATCAAACATTCGATCAAACAACTTCAAACATTTCTTCTGTTCTCATATTTGATGGGCTACTTTTTGTTCGTTTGGACAGCCGTATCATTCTCGACCCCAGATCTCTCGTCTTTTATCACGTGACTGACGGCGACAAGAGCTCTGGGGAACTCCACGCACGCGTAGCCAGAATCTGGCTACAAGGGTGTCATATCGCATGCTCGTGCTTTCAAAAACCATTGTAACGATATCTAGCTTCGGTATTTTGTTGAAAAATTAAGCAGAAGGCAATAATAAGAGCTTTAGTTCGTGTACACCTCCTCAACAGTTAAAAGTGCCGAGATAATCCGCTAGGAAACATTTATTTGATTTTAAAGAGTTCACATGATTAATTAAAAGTCATTCAGCCGTTGCGCTCAAACGTCAAACATGTCTCGGTTATATGCAAATTTGGAATTTGTCACGAAATAACATCTGGTTCTTCTCTCGGCGGATTCTCAGTTGTTGAACATCTTTATTCATTGAAAATAGCTTTATATTGCTATAAAGAGCTAAGAAGAAATATTCTGGACTTTTGAAGCCGTTTTAAAACTAAAAACCTCCGAAAACTGCCCATTTTACGATTGCATGCACGATCTGTGATTTGCATAAAAAACAGACATAGAATTCCCAAGAGGGCGGGACGGTTTTCGCAAGGCACGTACAAATTTTACTGCGTCACAGATTGACCAATCAGACGCGCTTTCTTTGTTTCAACCAACGACAAATAACGACAGAGCTTGGTCCAGGGTTCCCCAGAGCTCTTCTCGCCGTCTGTCATGCGCAAAAGAGAAGAGCTCTGGGGTCGAGAATGACAGCCGTATCAAACATGTTTGGTGTACGCATGCGTACCACGCTTGCTTAGCGGCCTGTATCCATAGATACCGCCTCTTGTTTACGTACGTCGCTTGTCCAGTATTTTTAAGATGGCGAACGAAGAAGCAGCTTCGGTGAACGTTGCTGAAATAGGGGAGATTGAAACTGAAGAAACGCCGAGTCGTAAAGGAAAACAAAGGATAGGAATGACAACGAAATCTATTGTAACAAAATGCATGCAGGTTCAACAAGCGTCAGTATCTCGAGGAAATCTTCACGAGTTATTCGCATCATTTCGCGGTAACCTGGAGTATCTTCGATCATCAGTTTCTGTAGGATATTATTGTAGTATCCTTTCTCTTCTCTTCTTCTTGTCCAGACCCTGGTCTTCCCTCGTCTATTTTCGCTTTTTCCATCCTCCTTAATATGTCAAAAAGGATAATAGCCGCTATCTCTTCTTCTATTTGAACCTTTGAATCGCAACCTGCAAAGTCGCACATTCCGCCATATTGGAATCTCGCCGTTAAGCGAGCTACGATGTGTAAATTGTGCCCATAGTTCTTTGCTTGTCGAGTTTAACCTATGTTTGATCAAACATGTTTGAACCGTTTGGCCACCCAATTCAACATCAGCATGTTTGGTCACCAAACAATGTTTGATGATGTTTGGTCGTCAAACATTTCTCGTTTGGACAGGCCTTAAGCTTTAAAATGCCCACAGCGGGAGCTTTTGCAGCACCAAAAGAACAGGAGATCGTGTGTTAGTTAAGAATTGGTTCCTCTTATGGAGGAAAAACATTTCAAGCCGCACCCACAGAACAGGATCTTGGTAAGCCCCGGTCAAACAGCTCATGATAGTCGATGATAGTTAAAGCGCACGCTTCCGTTTGACCACCAACTATCATGCACTATCATCGACTATCATTCAGTTTGATCTTGTTCAAATTCTTCTTGATAGTCGATAATAGTTTTTCTCGTTTGACCACGCGTATGATAATTCATAATAGTTTTTCGGTCAGCTATTTTGGTAATCACTGGCCCGATAGCGGTCAGAAAACATGCTGCCGCCCTCTTTCGTCGCGAAAAATTCATACTTTTACAAGTCTGTCTTACGGGACGCCATTTAGTGTTCACAATTTTACGCGGAAAGAGCTTGGAACCCACTGCTCTCGTGATTTTGCTTGCGCGACTGCCGGTGAACTATCGTCAACTATCACGAACTTCTTTGGCCGTTGACCATGTGAATGATAGTTGGTGGTAGCTGATGATAGTTAGGGGAGAATCAACTATCATCGACTATCATGCGCCGTTTGACCAGGGTTAGTACTCTCCACCCGGGATTCAGACATTTAAACGAGGCCGGTACGAGAGATGCTTTAACAGAGTCAAAATATAGTTGTCACTGTTTAACATGTACAGATCCATCAGAAAAGACAACACACCATCACGACTGACCTTTGTTATCCACAAGTGTTTTTAAGTATAGGTTATGCATTTCTACAATCGGTAACCTACTCTGGACAGGGGGCAGTTCCTTTAAATGGCTATACTGGGAGGTTCCGCCACAAGGGACTTCTTTCAGTCACATGTATGAAACGGTAGGGATTGGAGGGACTGGAAAGGGTAGCCCGAAAATCTATTTAGGTATTTAAAGGAGAAATGGTTATGGCGCTGACAATTTTATAGGTAAACACAATATGGTCCAATATAAAAATATGAAAAGGAAGCAACTTTTATTGTCCGACATTTTAAGTGTTAAGTTCAGCTTAGTTTGTAGTGTACCCGACCTAAATTGAAGTAGTTTTTTTGCTATGTCTTGTCCGACTGAATACCTCAACTTGGTACTCATTTAAACTGAAACCAATAAGTTATCAAAAGTTTAAATTACAGTAAACTATACAATGCCTTTAAATAACTATTTAAAGAATCCTAAATTGATTTCAGTTATTTCCAATGTACAACATTCTGTTGCCGTCCAACATACATGCACAGGGAGTGAGTCTCCATTACTACATGTAAATTACATTTCTGATCCGTCTATATATTATTATCAATCGAAGTACTTGGCTAGACTATACAGTATCTGACTGTGAAGCACAATACATGAATGTGTCACACTTCTTACATGTAAAACTATTTGTACTATGTTTCATAACACATGAATAATTTTTCTTGTTCCTTGATCCAAAACAAAGACAATCCACTTTTGTTCCATCTTCTCAAACTAATTACCATTACTTCAACTTCACAGGATATAGTTATTCAAATACAAAACTAACTTTGAATGCTTTCTCTTGACTTGAGCAAATCTTGAGCCATGCATTAAGGTTCTACTTTTTGCCCTGCTGGATAAAATTCAGGTATCTGACCATAAATGTTATTTAGTTGTTTTCAACTTTGATTGGAAAAATGACTTCTTACTCTCCACCAATGCAAAGTGGTAGTCACACCGGACTAAAGATCATTTTGAAATCTGCAGCAAGCAGTAGTGCAGATAAGGACCTGGTCCTAGGAACGTAAAGCTGCCAAAGACCAAGTTCTTCTTTCACTGTAGTAGAGGCTCAAGTACGCTCCGGCCCAACAGGTCCAGAGATGGCGTGGCCCAACCTTTGCAGGGTGTTATCAAAATTGACTCCAAGGAGCTGGAATTTCTAAGGCCCATTCTGTAATGTCCCAGAACCTAGAATATGTAAAGAGAGCCATCCTCTGGTCCAACATATCCAATGATAATGAGAATGAGGTCGACAAGGGTCCACACTCCAAGGCCCCCAAAGCTGAAGAGCTTTCCAAGACCCTCTCTCCAGTGTCCTAAATAGAAGCGGTCCACACCAAAGCCACCGAGAGTCAAGCTGCAGACATGAAGAAATAATTGTTCTAAAGAAACCTTTTGACAAGAACAATCTAATTCAAAAGGCTCTAACCACAACTTAACATCATTATCATCACAAGTTCATTTATTTTACATTGTGTTATTAGACTATGCATCCTCTAACCTGCGATCAGGCGTCCCTTACACTTTTTGTCGTGGCGGGAAGGTACACCTGATGCAATTACTTGACTATTTGTCTGTTGCTAGTCCAGAATCTGGACTTTTCTCTGATTGGTCAAGAAACAAAAAGGTACTTAGAACTGAGCCATGATTGGTTACCTTCGTGGCGGTGTGATTTCCGGTAAAAAAAAAATCCTGCATGCTGATGAATTCCATCATGACGTCTGATGAGGCGAATGAAGAGAGCGAGTTTTTTGTCAGCTTTAAATGCTTCTTTTCAGAGCTTTGTTCGCAAAAACTCTCAAATAGAATGCATTTATAGAATCGCACGCCACGGGAGAGATGTTTTGGGGTGCTACCAACGGGATTAGGCAAGAGCAGCTATATATGTATTACCACCGTTTTCGTTGATATGCGACTTTCGGAAAAACAAAAACACCCGCAGAAACGATTCCGAAATATTTCCGTCAATCATACATGTTATCAACAGATCGGATCGAAAGTCCACCAATCACAGCCTGCTAGCATGACGTAAAGAAGGATCTGAAGGTCACACTAGTAGCTGTGATTGGTGGATTTCGATCCGATCTGTCGATAACATGCAAGACTTCCGGGGGCGGCAGACAAATAGTCAAGTAATTGTATCAGGCGTACCTTCCCGCCGCGACAAAAAATATAAGGGACGCCTGATCACAGGTTAGCATCCCTCATGAGTGCAGTCAAAAGAGATTTACCTTATTCGTACTAATTTTCGCGGGCACTCAATTTCGCGAATTTGGAACACGAATATTTCGCGAGCATTAAATTTCGCGATTTTGCAAAAAAATGATAAATTTAGGGCATTTAATTTCGCGAAAATTGACAAAAGACACTAAGAAAACCGTTTTTTTCTGAATGATCACTTAACGATTGATTTACAATTATGATTTGCAATTAGGTGATAGAAAAAGCGTTTATAATCAAACAAATCAAGCAAATACTGCAAATCAACCGATCAAATGCTACTGGAATATTGCACATTTACATTTATTGAACATTTTGATGACTGCATGAAAGATGTTTTTAAAGAGCGATATGTACAAGAAGAAGAAATGAGTGATTCGGATGAAGAAAGTGCTGAAGTAGAAGATAAATAGACTGATGACAATTACCATTTAGCTATAAACGCAGTTAATCATTGATTAAAGCAATAATTTATAGAAGTGTATTAAATTTCGCGTGTTTAATTTTCGCGTATCTTAATTTTAGCGAGTCTTTAATTTCGCGATTTTTTACAAATCGCGAAAATCGCGAAATTAAAGCCTCGCGAAAATTAGTACGAATAAGGTACCTTGAGTACAGTGTAATACTCTCAGAAAAATCTAATGAAATTAAAGTTCACCTTTTAAAGATGTAAGAGATCATTCAGGGTAGTACCTGGTCCATTACTGAGAGAACATTGGACCAGTCATGCAGCAATCTGATTGGTTAATTGTAATTTATTGGCCCTCTGAACTAACTTAGTCAGGTAATAATTAAAAATACCATATTGCAGGGTTGTCACAAAGTGTTGAAGGTATGTGACTGGTTGATTTTGCAAGAATTAACAAGATGGAGTGGATGGCCATGTTACACAAGCAGCCAGCTACTTTTGACAAACCTGATATAGTTACATTGTTTGGTTACCTTAGTAATACAGCAGTAGACCATCTGTAACCTGAAGTCCAGTTACATGACAATAATTTGGAAATGTACGGTTACCTTGGAAACAAAGCATACATATAAGAACTGTAATTCCTGTAGTTATAATATGTAGGCATTGGAAATGCTGGTACATTAAACACAATTACTACAACCTCACTGCTGCTGGCTTTAAATCTCCTACAGTAAGTATGGTGTACATGTTAAAGTCTTCATTTGATGAGTGAACTAGGATTAAGGAAATAGGATAAGGATCATGCAGTCTGGGTTTTCAAGCTAGCTGGGTCCATTGCTTCGTATTTGTGTCCAAAGGGCGAGCTCGAAGTCAAGGTTTTTTTCGAGCATTGGATGTAGTTGTTGGACACCACAGTGACAGACCAAACTGGAATAAGCTCCAGTTGTATGAACCAGTTAGCCTGATGCAGACTGATTTAGCCTGATGCAGACCTCAGGTTTAAGTACACTAACAGTAACTGTACTCATACAAAGTGGGACATCAGGTGTTTGTAAGACCAGTGGATATCAGTTATTTAATTATCCTAGGTCAACAGTTTGCTGGTAAATTTATCTGAATGCCTCAAGAAGTCAAGAGCAACTATGACTACTTAATTGTCGCATCCAAGAACACAACCCAGTGAGCCTGGCCAATATTGAACCTTGACTGCTTAATCTGGATTCCACCAACAAAGAAACCGCAGTGCTAGAAATAATGCCTCCCAACAGGCTGTACCAGGTTTTGGATTAAATGTGCAAATACTTCACAAAGTATTCAAGTGTTACTTTAGCTAACTCATAACTGTGTTTATTACCAGTATATACTCTAATCAAGAGTTGTTCATACTAAACATGCAAGAATTTCATGGAATCTCATTGTAAGTAGCACATCATCAGACTAAAGTGGTCTCTCCTGAGCATCATGAACCAAATCCAAGGTCATAACTTACTTAAGTATATTTTCAGAGCTGAACAAAGAGTTTCCAGCAATCTGATTGGTCGAGCAGTTCCTTATATGAAGCCCATATAAACCGCTCCAGGTGGTTTATATAACATTTGCAAGGCCTGGCTACTAAGCGCACACCCTTTGCTATCTCGGCAGTAAACATGGTGGGCAGTTGGTGAATGAAATTTTTCATATATTCGCAAGTTAACAGTTTAAGTCCAGGATATTTGAAGGATGGAGAATTTTTCACAATGACTGCTGTCATCCTTGGACCGAAAATCCTTTCAAGAACTCGTGTTCAAGGCAGTCAAGAATCGTAAATGCAGGCGGTTATGTTGAATCTTTGCCAGCAGGTCAATTGATTGACCGAAATCTGTTTTTTTTCCAAACTAAAGCTACTCATTTTGAGGCAATGATAACAACTGCGGATAAAGTCAACAGCGATAAAACAAAGGTAATGGAAGAATTTATTTTTCGTAGTGTTTTGCTTGTATTGTTTTACTGCCAAACTCGATGAGTAAACTGATTCACAATCGATGTAAGCTTACATGTAAGATTCTTGTTAAGACTATATTGGTGGTTGCATCGAAAACAAAATCGTAACCATTCAATAAATTAAGTCAAGAATCACGTATATGATAGATAATTGATAGACAAAAAACATCGCCGAGATTTAGGTCTGCGCGGTTTTTCAATGCCGAGTTATTCATTAAAGCAGTTTTCACCTAAATTTATAGAGCTTTGTATGGAGACACCATGTTGGTGCCCTTCTGAGGGGCACCAACATGGCAGCCAGAAACCAACTGTCATTGAGTTTTTCTGCTGAAACGAAAAATTATTACTCTAGAGTTCTGAGACATTGAAAGTAAAAACTTCTCTAGTGCAAGAACTGTTCAGTTACCAAAACGTAAGCGATAACTGCTCTATTGATCTATGCGTGATCCTTCTCAGACCGCCATTTAATGTCACGCAAGTAGGATTGCTAATTTGTAATTTTGGACAATGATGAAACGAACATTGAATGATGAAACGAACAATTGGGTCCCTCATTTTATGTTTTGGTTCATTATTCTCTGTTATTATTGTCGTCACCATCTGTAGGTTGTGCGCGTAATGCATGATTTCCAAGAGCAATGTCAAGTTCACGGACAGCAATAGGGACCTTACGCAAAACACAATGGCAAAGGCAACGAGAACGTCATGAAACAAAAGGTTTAATTAGCAGAACAAATAGCTGTGCACATGCATTATAATTCTTGGTACATTTCTTTGCCGTCTCTGCAACAACAAACAACAGCAACAACAACTTTTATTTATAGAATGAATGCGTAGAAAGGACTGCAAAACAGCAACGTGAAATGACAAATTCTGCGTTGTGAGGAGAACGTGAACCACAATGGCTAATTTTTCGAATTTCCATTTGGAACTGAATGCATTCGTAGCATATTCAGCAGGGGCAAGTTTTAATACCGAAAAACACACTGAAACACTGATAGATCTAACATATGAGAAATTCCAAAGTAAAGTAGAAACACATTTTTTACTAGACGTCAGCCTCGCCGTCGCCATCGTAAGATCCCTAATGTCAAGTTCACAGACAGCGAAGTAAGAATGGCTTCTCGATTCGCTTCATCGACCCAGCAAGAAATTGAGAAATTACTTGAAGATAAAAATTCGGAAAATACTAAAAGATCGACAAAAGTGACCAAGGAACTGTTCTATGAATACCTTAAAGAGAAAAATATCCAGGAGCCACATGACATTTTTTAAGCGTTTGAAAATAAACTGTGATCGCTGCGATAAT
>JAHPZR010051044.1:0-16002 GCA_019787425.1 Platygyra sinensis | reverse complement strand
TCCGCTACCCATACTTCCACTGTTCTGTGTTTTGTTCTCTCGACACGAGGCCCGCAACCTCAATCCTTCCTAAAAATATACAATTTTATAGAGTTATTCATGAAGGTACCCTTTTGAAGCCGTTCCAGGGGGAAGTACCTGCCGGCATTTCTGCCAATCGACCAGAAATCTCACGAAGAGCCTCGGGCCCAACGAGACGTGGAGTCAGCCATCATACTAACGATGGATAACCCATGTCACGGAAAATCTTCCGACCGCGTTTTGATTTTTTAAAACCTGTGGACCAGGAAAATGCAGGTGTAAACTGGTAATTCGAATACAAGGTATGAGGGTAAGTCCATTCTACAAAAATGGAATTTCTATCAGAATAGGGCAAGATCCTTCCGTACATATAGATACGTTTCGTCATCCTGTAACACATGTACGCGACAAAAAGGGGACTGTATTGTCAACTGAGAACGCATATTTTTTCGAAACCACTTTATCAAAGAAAGTACGCGTGAAATGCGAAATTAAAGTTCTTTGAAAGCTCGCCTAACTACAAAAGTATTATGCAGAAAGAAAGAGCAAACCGCGAGGGTGCCTGATCGATGAAGGGCAAGATTGTCCACGGGAGGAATGCATAGGCGACATGCTGACGGAGCTCTCCAGGTTACTGGAAAGCGTGAGAGGCCCTGCCCGTTTCCAAGTGTTCCCTTACACGTGTGTTGAAATGTCGGGGGGGGGTGGTCTCACAGACATAGCAAGCTGCGTTTTTTTTTTTTTTGTTTTTACTGTAATCATAGTTCAATTTAACACTGAAGATGACACGAGGCAACTGCCGAAAACATGTTTGTAAAACTCAAGGAGTTGTCCCGGTGTTACATCTTAAAAATTTGATCTCCTCACCGCTTTTTATCCAGTACATCATTGGACTAATAAATTCCTGTTTCAATGGCCTTTTGGCTTTTTTCCACAATGACAACGTTATTGCAGTAAGGTATAAACGTCGGTGGAAACAATTGGGAACAATAAGGCCAAAGTCTTCGAAACGAAAAACACAAAGGAACCTTTCAATTGGTCTTAAACAGTTCAAAAGAATGTTTATTCCTTTATCCACGCTAAAGAATAATGTGCAGACGGTGAACTTGATTAAGCGACAGAACAATAAGGGTTAACGCAAATTGAGAATTTAAAATTACACCAATACATCTGTACATCATCGGCCCATGTCAAAACTTCACCCACGGCAAATTCCAACCGCAAAAATTAAGAATTGCCTTTTGTGAGGAGGGGACACACGGAAAACCTGTCTCCACTGAAAACGAGACAGGACTGGTTAGGCCGAGTAGTTCAGCTCAGTACTGGGGTGGGGTTATACCTGTATAAATTTGAAGCTTCTCTTGTCTTGACTACAGGCATGTTTGGAGGTATTGGCGACCAGAGCTGTACGCTTCATAATGGACTCCGTTACTCTCCCAAGAGACTCCAATTGTTAGCTGCAAAACAAAACACAGCTTTTACCATCTCATTGCGACAAGCAATGAAACTGGCTCTTTCTAGTCGCCCCCGAATGCGAAAATTGGCGTCCGATTACTTCCTTCGAGGCCTTGCAGCGTTGTGTCAGTCATAGTTGAATCGTTAAAGAAAAGAATAATTTATGGCAAGTGCTGGGTAGGGGCAAAAATGGTCCGGTATACCCGGGACCAGATTAAAAAAGGAAAACACCCAATCAACGCTACGGGATTCAATCTTTTTTTCTCGAATTCAATTCATTCCAACAAATGTAAAAATACATAACTGCCTAAAAGGAAGTTCAACGTGAATGACAAGAACCATGGCCTTTCTTTCAAACATGATACTGGGTTGATTCAGTACATCTATGAATGACTTTACAAATGAGAGGAAATCTGGGGCAAAATCTGATCTTGCAGTCGTGTCTGGGGATCGTTATACTGGGGATAAGCATAAGCTTTTCCGCTCTTCCAGTAACGTTCTCCCATAAGCCACTGTCGAGATAATGACTTTACCCAACAGTGAGCAATATTCAAATCCCAAGCAAAGAAACTATCAAAATGCCATAGCTTCCTACACACAATTTACCGTGATGTTTAATGCAATTACCAAGGGTGCATTTACCTCGGGGAAACATCTTAATAACCTTCAGACACTTTCATTTCCCCCCCTTCCCCACATCCTAGCATCAGAAATGGACGTCAGCGTTGGAAACACTTGGAGAGGGACTGGGAGATAACAGTTTTTCCACAAACCAAAAGGCTCCCTGGGATAGCTGTTGCGTTTCCACCCTTGAACACACCTGAAGGATTGCAAACGACAGTCTATCCTTAAGTTCATTGAACCACAGCAACTACCCACTTGACTGTTTGTTGTTACTTAGAACCTCAACGTTGCCGTCTAACAATTAACTTGATTATACATGCACAGTGTTCAGTTCTACAGAACTAGTTAAACACTGTTCAATGAAATAATCTTCACACAAGGCAAGTAAACTACGTTTTCAATAGAAATTGAAAACAAGGAAGTTACTTTCACACTTGTTTGTGCTTGGAGTGTTTTTCCTGGAGGAAACAAGAATTGCTTTTTAAATGTTCTACAAAAGCTTCCTGCAAAATATTATTTTGAACAAGTTTTCAGAGGCCTTCATTGAAGGTGGATTTCCACTGTGGTGTAATTTTTTACATACCGTACGGACCTAGAACTTTAACTAGGCGTGGCGTAAATAAAGTAGAGACACATATGTGAAAAGCGGCGCATAAACGTAAACGTTGAACCTTTGCTCAACTTTTTACGTTTACGTCTGACCATACATACGCCTCTATTTGATTTTACGCATGTAAAGCCAGTTAAAAGTTTACGTCTGTACCTAGCAATAAAAATTAGGCGACAGTGGAAATCTACTTTGAAACAGAAACTTCCTAGTTCCTCAAAGGTCCACTTGTGTTGCTATAACTATGTTTTAATGTAAGGAAATTGTTCTTGGATTTCTCTAAATAATAGAAAGCATCAGTTAAATGCAGAGCTTCAGTAGTGACTCAACCAAAGCACAAATTAAAGCATAAAAATAATTAAATAAAAACTACTTTTACTTTACTTACGGAAAAGAGCATCTAAACACTCTCGGTCCTGTTGAACAGGGGATAAGTGTAGCTGCTTAACTTTTTCTGCCACAGGTCTCATTTTGTCTCACAGGCCAAATCTGAAAGAGTCATTTTTTTCATCAACGAATACACGAACAATTAACAATTATTGAAACGAAGGTTTTTGCGCAAAATATCGCGAATTTGTCAGTGGCAAAGCTGATCAAGTATTTGCCAAAAGGGCCGAAGGCAAGTGAGGCAAATAATATTGATGCGCGAGACACTGACAAATCACAATATTTTTGCGATAAGCTGAGTACAATAATTGTTTTTATCAATTTCGATTGCCAAGTTTTTTTTTTCATATTTTAATCAACTTCCTGGCAGCTCAGGGAAGCCAGCTGCCCATTTTCCTCTTGAGAACTGGGGTTCCAATTATGGCATGAGCAGAATATCATTTGCAGGCCAAAACACGGTTAAATGGTACTACGCATGAGGCTGACCATTATTTTGTAGGCAGTGTATTTGCAGGTCCACGAGCTGGGCTGTGGGCAATGGAAGGGAAGAAGAAACTGTATCAAATGATAATAAAAAGTTATGTTACATACTAACTGAGACAGAGGGGATTCTTGGAATTCTTCTAAGAAATCTACAACTCCATGCCTGAAAAAATGTTGCTGAAATGCTTTTCAAGACACAGTCGACCATTTCAAGTAAGTTACTCATTATTATTGTAGATAACTAGGGTGTGGCTTCACATGTAAGGACTAGACAAGAAAAAAATTTTAAAAACTACTCCTTGTAAGCATGAAATCCATTTTTAAGAACCATTTGTTGAACTACAATTACGAATTGTCCTCATTGGACTACTGACAATGGTGCAAGGCCTTTGCCAGTGACTTGAATGAAGTTCTTATTTCCTCACTCTCTTTACATTCAAAGCAACTATTTTCAACCTCCTCCTCTTCTCCAAATTAACTTGTTAGTGGTACCATCCTAAGCACCATGATATTTATTAAGAGATTAATCATACAGAGAGGTGGTATTACTTCAATGACGCGAGAGCTCTGTGGCACGGTCCCTGTCAGGACAGACGCAACCTGTAACATTAGTATGCCTGTTGGACTTTCCTCCATCCCAACTCTGTTTCCAACACAACTCCCTAGAGAATTAAAACAATTTTTCCAATGAAGATCAAAATTATTCCGTATTTGATAATACAATGCACATCGCATCCACATACTTGCCGTGGGAAGTTATTACACTTTACATTCAAGATGTGTAGTTTTGACCACCTATTCAACTCATCACCTTGGTTAAAAGCAATTCACATGTTCACAACTAATATTTTTGATCTCATTATTTTCTAAGCTTGCAGATCACCTCTTCCGTCAAAACAATGAATTTGACTTCAAATAAAACCAAACAGTGGTCAGGCATTATTATGGCAAAATAGTGTACTTGGGTGAACATTTCATTCATGTTGTTGAATATGTACCAGAATTATGTGTTATTGTCCTAATAATTTTGGGGCCATACATCCAAAAAACAATGTCAACGTACCCTCTGTTTCTGGACAACCAATCTGTAACCACTGTGTTAAAATCCCATGGGTGATGGACCCTGAAAGGCTAGGAAGTTTATCTAAATCCAACATCTACAATGTAACAACATTGGTAATTTACAAGTCTTAAAGAAGACCTTACCGTCGGTACTTTTACATTAACACTGTAGTTTCCTGGGGGTGCTATGTAAGTGACAGTTCCCGAGCCTTGGGGTGAAGTGCAAGTCGGTGTTTCAGCAAAGTATTCTCATGTACAATACCATATATATCTCCTCCAGTCATGTGGTCTCCGATCTAAACATAAACAAAAACAGGACAGTGTGACAGCAGGAGAGATTAAGGACAAAGGTTGACACTTCTTGGTCTGCAATGTGCGCATGGTACACGATGCATTGTAATTTATTGCTAGATCTGCATTTCCTTTGTTTTAATTGATGATCTGGCTCAATGATTGAAAACAGATTTGCCAAATTTTGCCAGCTTGTAAATTATTTTAATGTTAGTATTTTGTTTCTTGATGATGGAGGTACACAGATGAGTGTAACACTGTGATAATGAATATAACATTATGTACATGTGTCCCTCCTTTGTCCAATCTTGTTTCTATGGTAAAGGGTCAAATACAATGTGCACAACTGTGTAATCAGAGTAAGTTGCTAATTGCTAGTTATCAAGATACAAACCTGTGCGTGGCAGGTAAAACAATAAACAACAACAACAAACAACAAACAGAGTGCAATAATTGCTGTAACAAACAAAAAATTGAAAAAAGATCCTGCGCAAACACTGTAACCATTTTATACTGGATAACTGAAGTGGGTACATGTATACAGGCATCTAGAAAAAAGGTCTTGAGCTGATATAAGTAGGTTTCACATAAGCTGAATAAGGAACACACCTTGAATCCTTGTGGCTGGTAATCCCACATGATACTTTGACTAAGAGCTTCAGTGTTAACACCACGAGGAATGTAGATACTCTGCGTCATTTCATTAATGTCCTGCCAAAAGAAAATGATATTTATCAGGCCTGGCTAAACTCTTTCTATAGTAAAATGTACTTCAAACCCCCCAAAATGTTGTCTTTCTGAAGGCAAAACGTTTCTTTTGATAAATGTTACAGAAATTTGGTGGTACAGTTTTAAGGCCAATTACCAGAAATGCCAAATTGGGAAGATAATCAGTTTTGTTTGGAGGTAGTAACAAAATGTGGCAGACCAGATAATTTAAAGCACTGTGAAGGTCTCTATGATACAAAATGCTTTAAATGTCAATCTACATGTAAGTGGGCATTCCAAATAGAACCACCCATATGGGAGATCAGGAGATTGCCTCTGCATCCAGAAGATGTACAATGTACTCCCTAAGACGATCCTTACTGTTGTTTGAAACATAAGTTAAATGTACATTTGTAGATTTTGACCATTCCTGGAAATGAAGTTTATACAAACATACATGTATACGAACATGTACTGTACTGATTAAACCACACTCAATCGTACCTTAAGAGGTCTCTGAATTCCATCAAAAATACTTCCTAAAATGCCTGTTAAGAATTAAAGCATTACTAGCTGAATCAGTATTAAATGCATGCACAAGGAGAAAATGGTGAGAAAAGATAATAAAAAATAATAAAAATAAATTATTTTAATCTATGCTAATTAAGATGATATATCCAAACATTATCATGGTCATGATTTCCTTTGTTAACTTAATGAATTATTGATGAGTTTGAGATTTATTTACAGTTTATAAAATTTGGAATACAAAAATAAAATGCTGAATTGCAAGGTGATAATTAAAATATTACAAAAAATTCAAGTAGCTACCATACACAATCATGCAGTGAAATGAAAAAAAATCCTTTCAAATGATAGAACACTTAAAGAACTTCCTGAACACAGCATTACATTTGGCAAAACACAACTTGGAAAAAGGACCAAAAAAATGTGCAAAATGTCTTTCAATTAGAAACCCTCAAGAATGCTTGGGTCTTTGAAAATCCTGGCACTCCTATGATAAAAATCTCACAACACATATGATAATTTACATGACTTGGAAAACACAAGTGGCAGGTTATTACTTAACAGTTATTTTTCATTATATTTTTAACAATGACACAAAATGTGATGTGCAAAGCATACAGGTCATCTTACCTGGACCCAGTTCAACCGAGAGAGGCTTTCCAGTCCTAAGAACAGGATCACCGACAGTCACACCAGCTGTAAACATCATCCGTCAAGGAATCAAAATTACTGCTGCAGCTTCTTTTCCTTAATTCAGTATACATGTACATGGTCATATTATTATATGCACATGTATCCCTTAAGCCTTCATTTAGGTAACTTTCATTCCATGTACAGTGTACATGCATACATGTAAAGCTGGCTTCTTGTGAATAAGAAATTCTAAACCTAACACTTGGGAGAATCTTGAGAAAAACAAGATGCATCTCACAAAAAGTGGCAGAGAGGTGGCAACTACTGTTAGTAGTTACTTTTAAGAGATAACAGAGAGCAGTCTAGCCTAGTTTAATGCACACATACTGTCTTAGCCAGTATACACATGACAATGAAAAAAATTCACAGGAAACACGATGTTGCTTAAACGTTTAGACCTTAAACTGTTAATACCAAAGTTACAATTTCTGTCAACTAGAAAATTCTTTTTCTGCAGGGGGAGGAAGGTAGTGCATAGTATTCACATGTACAAATATCTGTGAGGTATACAACATATAATCATGTTCACGTTTGAATATATAGGATACAAGTTTCCTCATATACTTGGATCGTCGCCATGTCACCTTCAAGACGAATAATCTCCCCTACCAGCTCACTGTGGCCGACACGAACCTGCGTAAAAAGAAGAATTTGAAAATCACTTATAGTTACTAGCTCTGTAACTCTGTAACTAGCCAAACATGTTACATAAATACTGTGTACACATGCATGCCAGTGTTATGGAACTGTAATGCAAAGTGAAACTCATCTGGTTTTGCAAGGTGCTACAAAAGTGCTGTTCTGCTGATAGCCAAGGGCTAGTGGAATGACTTCTAGTAAACACTTTAAACCGACCAGATTCATGGACCAAAACTATTCAATCGACTCTGAAGATGGCTTTAGCTCAGGTTGTCAAAATGTCAGTCACCAACAGTACATGTAGTTCTTTAAGTTCAGGTACACTATGGGGAGGTAGATTAAGAAGCATACCCATGGTGCTGTGGACCAGGAGCAACAGGGGAAAGTTCTAATACATTTAGAGGACTGCGTAACAAAACAGTAGCTCTCTGTAGAAAGCACTGGAAAGGAAGGTGTAGGAACTGCAACTAAATGCTCTGTGGGAAGGAGTAGGTTTGCAATCCCTGGCTCAACCCTCTCACCACCCCCTGTCGTGCACCACTAATTCACAAGTCCCCCCTCACTTCTCTTTATGGCACGGGCTATAATATAATTATTCATAAAAATTCATCTCCAGTGCGCATCTTTACATGACTATGATCAGATGGGTATTCCTAAATTATATATATGAGAAATAATGGATAATATATAACTTAAGTTAGGGCAAGGCCTGATAAATTTAAAAACATGCCATATTGTAAAAAAAACATTTATTTAGTAAAAGTATTAAGCTTATTAAAATCTCTGTTAAGAATATGCATGTCTAAAAAGATAGGTCTTAAGATGAGCTTTAAAACTACACTGTAACAAGAAAATTCTGACCTCTCTCTTAACGCATATATGTAAACGAGTGTTGTACTCAAAGATTTGATTGAGTGAGTTCATTTTAAGATATAAATATTAACATAATTTAACGTTAATTTACTAGCATTGTATAAGGCTTTACTTTCGCTTGAATTTCTACTCACCAGTTCATACATGGCGGCTCCACTCATGTTTTCCGCTGTCACCACTGTATAAAGCAAAATCATACCGATAAATTCACTGGAATAGGATATATGAATACTCATTTCTGGAAAGGAAGAGTTGAGGAATTACGATGCATATTAAATTAACTGGAGAAGTTTGATCTCACTTACCGGGTCCCGACACAGCGAAGACATATCCAAACTTGCTCTCCTTTTCTTGATCTTTGATTTTAGGCAGCTTATTCGCGAGATCCATTCCTCCAGCCTGTGTAAAACAGAACGATGTTAAAAATCAAGTTCAATTTAACATTCTACGAAAATTAAAAGATAAAACTCAACGCAGGTTCACCCACCATCTTGGAAATGATATAATAGTCACGTGGGTATCCTGAGATCGAAAAGTCGCTGGTGCCCAACTCTCTATCGGTTTCCTTTTCTCTTCAAAACATGGCGGACTTTGTCAGGGTGACTTATCAAATCGTAGTCGCTTTTCTGCTTAAATTTGCTCTTCAGTATAACGTTGTAGCACAGGGAAACAGTGAAGCTACTCCAGCTGTCCAAGTGACAGTTACGAGTTCACAATCTGCGGCAAGTTTGTCGTCTGTTTCACCCACCAAGACAACAGTTACCAAAAATAATTCTTCAGGAGACATCGACTCGTCAGATTTACAATGCCCAGACGGTGTTCCATGCAGCGATCTTGGGGCTTCTTGTATTCAATGTGAATTTAATTACTCGTGTGTTTATGGGAAAGACGTTGAAGTACAATGTAAAGCAATTAGGTCAATTAAATGTACGGTAAGTAAGCGTTACTCTATTAATTTTAAATGTTGTAACTTAATTAAGTTAAATTTAATTTAGTTTGAGCTTACTGTAGCTATGTACATGTAAATGTAGAAACTTATAAAGCACAACCATTCAAATTTTATTCTGATTAAACATTCTTGTCAAATTATTCTCCCAGAAGTCTTGTATAAAGTTGGGAAAAATAATGAAAATAGCACCACCTAACTTCCAAGGTCAAGAATTTATAGCAAATCTGAATAGCATGGTATCATTAATTCAAGGGGTCAGCTTTTTAGGCAGGGTTTTACCTGGAGGCTGTTTTGACATGGCCTAACATGGCGTTTCTGCCAATATCTTGTTCACGTTTTAAGCAATGCCAAGTCCCTCTATTTAAAACTATAACCAATGTTTTGCAGTTTTGTGTTAATTTTTGGGTGATTTTTGGGAATTTTGGGAGAGATATTTTTTCTTGAAGGATAGGTTAAATTGATGAAAAAATGAAGTGTTGAAGATTTGATCGATTTAGGAAAATTGAAATTTGAAAAGAAATATTTGGTGGATGGACACCAAACATTCCCTTACCAACCTGGGGCTCTCTTTTGGGAGGTCAACTGTCTGGAAGTGTCCCCAACCCATTTTAATCTTAACAATTCCCTTTTAAAGCTACTTCAAATTTCACTCCTGTTCAGGTAAAACCCCTTGTCTGTGAGCAGGCAAGATGAAGTAACCAAATCCTTGACTGTGATTGGCTACCCCAACAGGCCAGATGGAGCTCACTTGTCAGCTCAGGGTTTTGCACTATTTCCCTTCTGGAAAATTTGTACTTTATCCCGTGCAATATTGGTAAAATTAATTCTTTATTGACCAAGCATTTGAGGTAAAGATTGATTGATATTGGCCTTCTTCTTATTTTTCTATGTGTTTATGGACCTTAACTCCATCTTGGTCCATCAACACTTCAAGAAAGAACTTGGCCAATACTCAGCCATCTTGAATTCAATTTTTCTTTTGGTAGAAAGAACAAAAAAAAAACAGGTTAAAAATCAAACTTGTTTATCAATAAATTCAAACTAAAACAAATGTATGCCCAGCAACAATAAGAAAATTTCTTTTTTTGTGTGTGTGTACAGGGTTCTCAGAGTTTTAAGAGGACATTCAATTGTAGATACTGTTATCAATTGAATCCTGATGACTATATTTGCATGAAGCAGTCAGGATGCAAGGTAAATATCACAGCCAGATAATAAAGGTTGATTATCAGCCCTAGGTCTCAAGAGATAGACTGTATCAGGCATGGCAAGTGGGTCTACAGAATAACTAACTGGTGACCAGTGCTTTGAGTGAGGGTTAGGGCTGCCAGTGCTTGTATTATGTAGCTTTGAAAACGTCAAAACATTAAAAGTTATCCAGAATCCATTGAATTCAAGATGGGAATTCATGCCACTTTTTTGTTTGGTTTGTTTGTAATAGGTAGTGTCCAGTCCCCAGGAGAGATACAAAACAAACTGTACTGTAAAAGACAATGTACTTTGTCTTGGTGAGTACATTAAAAATATGTCTTTTATTGACCCTTTAGGCTAAAGGAACTATTTTTCAGCAATAATTATTGTTTATCATTACCAGTTACTTGCTTGCACATATTTTTATCACTGACTGGGGTACATTGATTTGTTTCATTGTTGAAGTATTGATTGTCTTTCAGTTTTCTATGTCCTTTGTGATTGGATTATATACTTAAATCACTGTAATTAACAATCATTCGCCAAAGGCGAGGTGACTATTGTAGAATAATCCCTGAGACCAAGTCGAGGGGATCATTCAACAATATTCACCGAGCCCAAGGCGAATAATTGTTTTAGAATAATTTAAGAGCTGAACAATAAACAATTATTGGATGAGGTTTTTTGTGATATCCGGAATAATCAAGGTCGAGGTAAATGTTATCAGCCGAAGCCGAAGGCTGAGGCTGATAACACTAACCGAGACCTTGATTATTCCGGATATCACAAAAAACCGAATCTAATTATTGTTTTATTATACATTGTTTTGAAGAAAATAACAACAAACGCATTATCGCAGCGATCACAGTTTATTTTCAAACGCTTAAAAAATGTCATGTGGCTCCTGGATATTTTTCTCTTTAAGGTATTCATAGAACAGTTCCTTGGTCACTTTTGTCGATCTTTTAGTATTTTCCGAATTTTTATCTTCAAGTAATTTCTCAATTTCTTGCTGGGTCGATGAAGCGAATCGAGAAGCCATTCTTACTTCGCTGTCTGTGAACTTGACATTAGGGATCTTACGATGGCGACGGCGAGGCTGACGTCTAGTAAAAAATGTGTTTCTACTTTACTTTGGAATTTCTCATATGTTGAGATCTATTCAGTGTTTCAGTGTGTTTTTCGGTATTAAAACTTGCCCCTGCTGAATATGCTACGAATGCATTCAGTTCCAAATGGAAATTCGAAAAATTAGCCATTGTGGTTCACGTTTCTCCTCACAACGCAGAATTTGGTCATTTCACGTTGCTGTTTTGCAGTCCTTTCTACGCATTCATTCTATAAATAAAAGTTGTTGTTGCTGTTGTTTGTTGTTGCAGAAGACGGCAAAGAAATGTACCAAGAATTATAATGCATGTGCACAGCTATTGTTCTGCTAATTAAACCTTTTGTTTCATGACGTTCTCGTTGCCTTTGCCATTGTGTTTTGCGTAAGGTCCCTATTGCTGTCCGTGAACTTGACATTGCTCTTGGAAATCATGCATTACGCGCACAACCTACAGATGGTGACGACAATAATAACAGAGAATAATGAACCAAAACATAAAATGAGGGACCCAATTGTTCGTTTCATCATTCAATTGTTCGTTTCATCATTGTCCAAAATTACAAATTAGCAATCCTACTTGCGTGACATTAAATGGCGGTCTGAGAAGGATCACGCATAGATCAATAGAGCAGTTATCGCTTACGTTTTTGGTAACTGAACAGTTCTTGCACTAGAAGAAGTTTTACTTTCAATGTCTCAGAACTCTAGAGTAATAATTTTTCGTTTCAGCAGAAAAACTCAATGACAGTTGGTTTCTGGCTGCCATGTTGGTGCCCCTCAGAAGGGCACCAACATGGTGTCTCCATACAAAGCTCTATAAATTTAGGTGAAAACTGTTTAATGAATAACTCGGCATTGAAAAACCGCGCAGACCTAAATCTCGGCGATGTTTTTTGTCTATCAATTATCTATCATATACGTGATTCTTGACTTAATTTATTGAATGGTTACGATTTTTGTTTTCGATGCAAACCACCAATATAGTCTTAACAAGAATCTTACATGTAAGCTTACATCGATTGTGAATCAGTTTACTCATCGAGTTTGGCAGTAAAACAATCAAGCAAAACACTACGAAAAATAAATTCTTCCATTACCTTTGTTTTATCGCTGTTGACTTTATCCGCAGTTGTTATCATTGCCTCAAAATGAGTAGCTTTAGTTTGGAAAAAAACAGATTTCGGTCAATCAATTGACCTGCTGGCAAAGATTCAACATAACCGCTGCATTTACGATTCTTGACTGCCTTGAACACGAGTTCTTGAAAGGATTTTCGGTCCAAGGATGACAGCAGTCATTGTGAAAATTCTCCATCCTTCAAATATCCTGGACTTAAACTGTTAACTTGCGAATATATGAAAAATTCATTCACCAACTGCCCACCATGTTTACTTGCCGAGATAGCAAAGGTGGTGCGCTTAGTAGCCAGGCCTTGCAAATGTTATATAAACCACCTGGAGCGGTTTTATATGGCTTCATATAAGGAACTGCTCGACCAATCAGATTGCTGGAAACTCTTTGTTCAGCTCTGAAAATATACTTAAGTAAGTTATGACCTTGGATTTGGTTCATGATGCTCAGGAGAGACCACATAAGTCTGATGATGTGCTACTTACAATGTCAAGTTCACGGACAGCAATAGGGAACCTTACGCAAAACACAATGGCAAAGGCAACGAGAACGTCATGAAACAAAAGGTTTTAATTAGCAGAACAATAGCTGTGCACATGCATTATAATTCTTGGTACATTTCTTTGCCGTCTTCTGCAACAACAAACAACAGCAACAACAACTTTTATTTATAGAATGAATGCGTAGAAAGGACTGCAAAACAGCAACGTGAAATGACCAAATTCTGCGTTGTGAGGAGAACGTGAACCACAATGGCTAATTTTTCGAATTTCCATTTGGAACTGAATGCATTCGTAGCATATTCAGCAGGGGCAAGTTTTAATACCGAAAAACACACTGAAACACTGAATAGATCTCAACATATGAGAAATTCCAAAGTAAAGTAGAAACACATTTTTTACTAGACGTCAGCCTCGCCGTCGCCATCGTAAGATCCCTAATGTCAAGTTCACAGACAGCGAAGTAAGAATGGCTTCTCGATTCGCTTCATCGACCCAGCAAGAAATTGAGAAAATTACTTGAAGATAAAAATTCGGAAAATACTAAAAGATCGACAAAAGTGACCAAGGAACTGTTCTATGAATACCTTAAAGAGAAAAATATCCAGGAGCCACATGACATTTTTAAAGCGTTTTTGAAAATAAACTGTGATCCGCTGCGATAATGCGTTTGTTGTTATTTTCTTCAAACAATGTATAATAAAAACAATAATTAGATTCGGTTTTTGTGATATCCGGAATAATCAAGGTCTCGGTTAGTGTTATCAGCCTCAGCCTTCGGCTTCGGCTGATAACATTTTACCTCGACCTTGATTATTCCGGATATCACAAAAACCTCATCCAATAATTGTTTATTGTTCAGCTCTTAAATTATTCTAAAACAATTATTCGCCTTGGGCTCGGTGAATATTGTTGAATGAATCCCCTCGACTTGGTCTCAGGGATTATTCTACAATAGTCACCTCGCCTTTGGCGAATGATTGTTAATTACAGTGATTTAAGTATATAATCCAATCACAAAGGACATAGAAAACTGAAAGACAATCAATACTTCAACAATGAAACAAATCAATGTACCCCAGTCAGTGATAAAAATATGTGCAAGCAAGTAACTGGTAATGATAAACAATAATTATTGCTGAAAAATAGTTCCTTTAGCCTAAAGGGTCAATAAAAGACATATTTTTAATGTACTCACCAAGACAAAGTACATTGTCTTTTACAGTACAGTTTGTTTTGTATCTCTCCTGGGGACTGGACACTACCTATTACAAACAAACCAAACAAAAAAGTGGCATGAATTCCCATCTTGAATTCAATGGATTCTGGATAACTTTTAATGTTTTGACGTTTTCAAGCTACATAATACAAGCACTGGCAGCCCTAACCCTCACTCAAAGCACTGGTCACCAGTTAGTTATTCTGTAGACCCACTTGCCATGCCTGATACAGTCTATCTCTTGAGACCTAGGGCTGATAATCAACCTTTATTATCTGGCTGTGATATTTACCTTGCATCCTGACTGCTTCATGCAAATATAGTCATCAGGATTCAATTGATAACAGTATCTACAATTGAATGTCCTCTTAAAACTCTGAGAACCCTGTACACACACACAAAAAAAGAAATTTTCTTATTGTTGCTGGGCATACATTTGTTTTTAGTTTGAATTTATTGATAAACAAGTTTGATTTTTAACCTGTTTTTTTTTTTGTTCTTTCTACCAAAAGAAAAATTGAATTCAAGATGGCCTGAGTATTTGGCCAAGTTCTTTCTTGAAGTGTTGATGGACCAAGATGGAGTTAAGGGTCCATAAAACACATAGAAAAATAAGAAGAAGGCCAATATCAATCAATCTTTACCTCAAATGCTTGGTCAATAAAGAATTAATTTTACCAATATTGCACGGGATAAAGTACAAATTTTCCAGAAGGGAAATAGTGCAAAACCCTGAGCTGACAAGTGAGCTCCATCTGGCCTGTTGGGGTAGCCATCACAGTCAAGGATTTGGTTACTTCATCTTGCCTGCTCACAGACAAGGGGTTTTACCTGAACAGGAGTGAAATTTGAAGTAGCTTTAAAAGGGGAATTGTTAAGATTAAAATGGGTTGGGACACTTCAGACAGTTGACCTCCCAAAAGAGAGCCCCAGGTTGGTAAGGGAATGTTTGGTGTCCATCCACCAAATATTTCTTTTCAAATTACAATTTTCCTAAATCGATCAAATCTTCAACACTTCATTTTTTCATCAATTTAACCTATCCTTCAAGAAAAAATATCTCTCCCAAAATTCCCAAAAATCACCCAAAAATTAACACAAAACTGCAAAACATTGGTTATAGTTTTAAATAGAGGGACTTGGCATTGCTTAAAAACGTGAACAAGATATTGGCAGAAAACGCCATGTTAGGGCCATGTCAAAACAGCCTCCAGGTAAAACCCTGCCTAAAAAGCTGACCCCTTGAATTAATGATACCATGCTATTCAGATTTGCTATAAATTCTTGACCTTGGAAGTTAGGTGGTGCTATTTTCATTATTTTCCCAACTTTATACAAGACTTCTGGGAGAATAATTTGACAAGATGTTTAATCAGAATAAAATTTGAATGGTTGTGCTTTATAAGTTTCTACATTTACATGTACATAGCTACAGTAAGCTCAAACTAAATTAAATTTAACTTAATTAAGTTACAACATTTAAAAATTAATAGAGTAACGCTTACTTACCGTACATTTAATTGACCTAATTGC
>JAHPZR010051043.1:0-17610 GCA_019787425.1 Platygyra sinensis | reverse complement strand
TCTGTGTATCCTGGAAGCATATCAGATGAAGAGATTCTGTCCGAAAGTGGCATTTTGGCATTTACCCAAAGAGGGGACAGATGGTTGGCTGGTAAAAGGTAGGTAAAGTCTGCATACGAGCCAAGTGGCCCATCAGGCCAGAGCTTATCCCGGTTTCCTTAGCATGAAGCGACTGAGAGTATTTCTACTCCCCCCTGAATGGGATGCTAGTCCATCGCAGGGTTACCCCCCAGCATTAAATTCGCTGGTACCCATTTATACACCTGGGTGGAGAGGGGCACTGTGAGAATAAAGTGTCTTGCCCAAGAACACAACACAATGTCCCAGGGCAGGGCTCGAACCCGGACCACTCGATCCGGAGACAAGAGCACTAAGCATGAGGCCACCGCGCCTCCCACATGGTTGGCTGACAAAGGATTTATTGTTCAACATATCCTGGATGATTATGGAGTAAGAATTGACACACCAGTGAAACTGGAAAGAAAGAAGCAGTTTACTGAAGAAGAAGATGTGCATAACAGGAAGAACTCTCAGGTCAGAGTACATGTTGAACGAGCAATAAGAAGGATCAAGGTTTTCAGAATTCTTCAAGGAAATATTCCTATTTGTTATGGACACCTTCTGTCAAAACTATGGAAAGTATGTTCCTGGTTGATTGTATTCCTACCACCATTAATTAATGGCGAAGATGAGCATGAGGAACAACATGTTTCACATGCATGAAGTACTTACTGTACATTCAATTTTCTGCTCATAATAGCATTGACAATAATGATATTAAACACATAATGTTTTGTGTTTAGGTGACCATATCATTTCTCATGAATGAAATTCTTGCTTCTTTTCTGTATTATAGCTGTGTTATTTAGAGTTCCTGAATTTATTATGAATACAAAAATATTCCTCTGATAAACAGTACAACCCTAATGACAATGTCTGCTGCAAGTCTTTTTGTACCTTCTGAAACACATTTTGTAATGCAAGCCATCATGTGGAAATCACAGTCTATAAGAGGCAGCATGATCAGAAAATTAAGCCCAAACAGCATTGAAAACCACTGACCACACTTTTGGGGCTATGATCATGGCGATGTGTAAAGTTACCTTCTATCTGTGCATACCAAAGGTGATACATGTGTGACTCAGATGTCCTAAAAATTTTAGGAAACAGAATCAAGGAAAAGTAAGCATTCATCAGGTTGGCCTTTTCCACATTCCAAATGGCCAGGCTCCCGTCATCACGTTTAAGAGGCCCCATAGGTTTATGACATTTTGACAAATTTGTTGCATCTTTCAAGAGTCTCTCTCCAGTAAGCGCTTGAGGTTTTGACCTCGTTGACTTTGCTTCTGAAGAAATCCACTTTTGCTTTCAGGAATGTCAAAAGCTCTTCCAGTATTTCATGCCTTTACAGAATGTGATACTGTGTCTTGCTTCACCGGGAGAGGCAAGAAGACTGCATTCACAGTTTGGAAGAACTTCCAAGATGTCACAGATACCTTCCTACAGGTTGCAGCTACACCTACTTGTCCCATAAGTAAAGTATACATGGAACATGTAGAACGTTTCGTCATCTTGATGTACGACAGAACAAGACTGGTGTCTCACTTTCATGAAAAGAATGATTGTACAAATCACACTCAGTTGTGTACTGTCAACCTCAAGGTGAAGAGAAGAGTCAAATCAAACAATATTCTATAAAACCAATTTTCAAACACTGTATTTATAGATCAAGGAAGCAGAATTGGAGCTGGTTAACTAAGCCAGTTTTTTTTAGTTGAGACCACTACATGGAAATAATAAGGTCAATGCCTTTTGTTCTGTGAGTGCTTTACGTTTTTTTTTCCTAATTATTGTAAATTATTGTCTTGTATGCTTTTTGTGGCGATTTTCAATGAAATAAACAATTTATCTGTACCTGTTGTGGTTTAAATACTCTTCACTTCTGGTACAAAATATTGGCCATTTTGATAAATTGACTTAAATTATTCAACACATCTTTTTTTTAGTTAAAACATCAAATTCTTCGTTCAAAGACCATAATAATCACGACCTATAGAATTGTCTTGAAAGGGCGAAAAAGTAACATTAAAGAAGTACTAACGTTGAAAATAAATTCTACTTCCGGTTCAAAATGGTGGCCATTTTTTGAAACATCATAACACGCTAAAAATTGATTTTTTTCAGTGGCTCTATATCCAGATCCATTTACCTCACAAATATGCATCTTTCTAGACATTTTCATGATTTTAGCCAAAAGTGCACACTTTTTTCACATAACCACCTGACTAGTGGATATGCTGGATCACCCAGTAATAATAGAGGAATACTGTCTGCACCAGGCAGTAGGTTACTCAAGGTCATAGCAAGAGCCTCTCAGTGAAGTGAGTTCGTTTGCTCAGTCAAAGCCACTTTTGTCAAGAATTGAGATCACCAGGTAAAACTCAGACCTACCTGTCATTAGATTTGAATGCCATTCTTTTTCCTCTAATACTTCAGTCCACAAATTTATTGACCACTGCTCATTGCAACCAGGTTTAACCCAGGTTTCATGGATTCTCTCACAAATGCTTTGTTTAGTTTGGCAGCAGCTTTGTTTAAGTGCACTATGAGTGGCTTAGAGCTATTGGAGCATTATTTTAAAGCCAATTTATAAGTAACATAAATTTAAGTTAATGTGAACCACAGGACTACTCTTTTGAGCCGGCTTAGAGGCTCTGCATCCCAAGTTACATATACCTTCACACTATTCTGGTACTTTTTCTCAATATGGGAAAATAGATTTTGACATCCTTTCAGCAGATACATGACCTTCACAAGAAACAACTGCTTTAGGATCAAAATCCCTACTTTCCTATTGGTTAATAAAAACAACCAACAACAAACCAGAATTTTCAATCCTTAAATGTAGTATAAATACAGCAAAACACTCATTTTCCAAGAAATGTTATCGGTCTTCACTGACTAACGTTCCTGAGACACAACAGAAACAACTAAAGAGCCAAAACCCCAGTCTTGTTTGAGAATGAACCAAACACTTGATGAAGACGGAATGCTTTTGCCAGGCCCCTCAGAACCAGGACCTAGTAATGAAGACACAAACATGGACACACTGTTAAAGTCAGAAGGCAAATTTAAAAGTGGCCAACAGTCGCCTGATCGTAAGCGCTGCCAAAGAGAAGGGAAAAACAGCATCCCAAACAAAACAAGCCATGACGAACGCAGCACCTCAGCTCTGGAAAAGAAAATTTAGAGTTCTGAATCATCTATCCAGAAACTCAAGGTGCATGCCGAGAAGAAAATGTGCCCAAAAGACTTGAGATATTAAGTGGAAGTCAACATTGCACCAGACCGAGATTTCAAAAGTGACATCAACCGCATCCGGAGGGACGCTGAACAGAAACTGATCAGCGCTTTGACATGCTCCTAGTACCGACGAGCAGAAAGCAATAGGATCAAACTGAAAAAGAAGCAACAGAGACTGAACATTTCCAGAGGAAAGAAAAGAAGCAATCCTGATTTGATTTAGAACCAACCAGGCAAAGAGAGAGAAACCTGTACTGATAATGTGATTTCTTTAGTGACAGAGCCTACAAACAAAAATTAAAAAGTGGAAGAATTGATGAAATCCTTGAAGACTAAAGAAAGTGAATCTTATCCCTGTGTATTTACTGACTCTTATGAAAAAGGGAGGGATATAGAAAAGCACAAAATCAGAAACAAAATAGAAGTGTAGAAGCAACAGGAGACAAGAGAAAAAAAATTATGATAGCATCAACCAAAGATACATAAAAAGTCTCTCAACCTGCAAAATGACAACTGATCAGATAAACCTATTATCAACAGTGGCTGTAAAAGAGAATACAGTGTGACAACAACTACCGCTTGACTTCATGCATTTCTCGAGACGTATGTGTCTTTGATATATTTTTCCCAATAAAGACAAAGAACAACACCCCTTTCACATAAAATCAGACGGGGAACCCCCAGTCCAGCCATAAGTTGCACTAGAAACCTATTTAGAAGAGGTTACAGGTCAACTAGCTGAAATTGTATGTGGCAAGAGTTTGTCTCAGGTTGGAAAGTTCTTATGTTTAATGCTAGCTTTGTATTATTCTTTAGTATTTTTCTTCAAGTTATTACCGCTCTTTATTAAACAATGCTTTGCCAACAACTGGTACTATTACTACTTGTATTTCTTTTTTTCATACTTTCATTTTTTTTATTTATATCTACATCTTTTTTTTCTTCTCCCTCTTTTCTTTATTTTTCTACAACCGATCTAAGGCATAATATTCTTTGTAACTACTCAGCTAGTTTAGTTCTTACTATTCTGAGTAGTTTTTTTGCTTATTAAAGTTAAATGACTTTTTTTTTGCTGTATAATATTTTATGTACAAAGCAAAATAAATGGTCGTTGCTGTAGATCAACTCAGGTTCTTTGCACCTGTATATCAATGCCTCAGGCTCCATAGGTTTTGGTGGTATCTTTTCCTCTCAATGGTTTAATGGTAAATGGAGGGCTCACCAGCGACTCAGGCAGCCTGGTGTTAGTATTGCATGGCAAGAGCTTTTTGCTTTGGTGGTTTCTTGCCATTTGTGGGGTTCAACTTTCTCCAATAAGCTTTTCTGTTTTTCTGTGACAACAAGTTCATTATGGAAATAATTGTGAATTCCAAGCATCCCTGGGGTAATGAATTTTGTCCGCCACCAGACCCTTCCGACACTCAAGAACAATTTTTAATCGAAGGTCAGTCAAATCAAGGTAAAAAGGAAAGAAATAGCCAATTCATTTCTCATTTTGAGATGGATAAGTTTCACTTTCTGGCCCCCCACACAGACTTTCACCCCTGTACCCATACTACTGGAACTCTGGAGATTTAGATGCAGACATCAACCACTACTTAAATCTGTCCACTGCTGCTTGCGCTGAGCAACCCTATTCCTCCACTGAAAAAAGATTTTTTGATTTCTGTTCTCTTTACCGCCAACTTCTGCGAGATGTTTGCCAGCTGATGAAGATACCCTTATCAAGAATGCTGTCTTTCTAGCCAGGTCAATCAAATACTCATCTACAAAAGGCTACCTCACTGCTGTGCACCATACAGAAAAGTGTAAGAGACTCAGTTTGAATGCACCTATATCTGTGATAACAGAAGATGTGAAATTCTTTCTTCTCTGTGCAGAAAAAAGGCTTCGTGCTCGATCTTTAAAATGTCTTTGCTTACAGCTTGTTTGCAGAGGAATCAAATGGTCACAGGGTACTAACCTAACAAGAGTTCACTTGCCAATTATCATCAAACACCTTATTAGGCTTTTCACTCTGTTAGCAATCTCCTATACCCCAAATTATGATTCAGTCAGGTAATGGACAGCCATTCTTTGGTTTTCTTTGCCTTGGGGAATTGACTGGCAATACCAACTTTTCCCCAGAAGAACATTCGTTCCCAGTCGATATAAGTTTCCTGCCCTCCTGGGAGAATCTAGATCACATGTCAGTCTGCATAAAAAAAATTTTCAGACTGACCCATTTAGAGCAAGCAGGTCAGACCATTCTCGTAGATAAAACTCACCAACCAGTCTGTTCAGCCCAAGCAATGAAGGCCCCTCTATCTATACAGAACCCCACCCCAGGCCACTTTTTATATCTAACTTGGAAACATTTGACCAAAGAGGCTTTGACGCTAGAAACCAGGCATCTTCTTACCTAATCTGGTTTCAACCCATCTCAATACGCATTTCATGGTTATGAGATGGGGGCAGCTACAACCGCTGCATCTGCGGGACTTCCCCTATGGCTTATTAGAAAGATTTAGCAACAGAACGGGAATGTCATTTGAGGACATGAGAGCGATGCGATGCGATGGGAAACTAGACCATTTGACATCTCCAAGAGAACATGGAGGTTTCCGATCATTTTCCAAGGGAAAGAGGTAAGAAAATAACATCTCATGAATTCAATCTTTACTTTTGGTAATTTTTGATTCGCCAGTTTCTCAAGAATTGCTTTCATTTCTAGCGAGTATGGAGTTGTTGCTGTGGTTTGACCGTCACTATGTTTGCAAAGCTGCCAAAATTTAATCATTTACGTTTTGAGCGGATTACATCGAGGTTTCGGTGTCGGCTTTTGCTAACAGGGACAAATTAGAGTCTTCCATTCTTTTGTACATTAACAACTTTCTGCCTCGTTCTAGTTTTTAAATCTTCAACAAATTCTTTCTTCTCTGTGCAGAAAAAAGTCTGAAAAAAGCAGCGCCTGGACAAAACTGTAAGTTTAGTTACCTATTAACCAAAAAAACACGAGTTGTAAACTACAAGGAATTAAAGTTTATACATTTTCTATTCTAATTTACCGCTCTTTGTTGTTGAAGGATCTTTCCACGAGTACTCCAATTCTTCAAACCAGTCACTTCCCTTCCTAGATGTACAAGTCCACCTTAACAATAACCAAATCCAGACCAATCTTCATACTAAACCTACAGATAAACATCAGTACCTTCTAAAGAGTTCATGCCACCCTGCCCACACCAAACATGCCATTCCTTTTAGCCTCGCCTTACGTTTACATCGGATTTGTTCAACTGACCATTTCTTCAATAAATGCCGCTATGAAATTATAAACTATCTGGCGTTACGAGGATACAGCCGGCGCCTTCTAAAAAGAGAAGTAAACCATGTACGCAACATCCCACGCTAAGAAGCTTTAAAACCGCAACCGCAGAACAACCAGTCAGCCCGAACTCCATTTGTCATTACCTTTAATCCAGCTCTTCCTAATGTTTCTGCTATTTGAACATTCTGCATTCCTCTGCCTGCTGCAAGCGAACATTTTCGCCTCCACCTGTCGTAGCTTATAAAAGGACTCCTAACCTACGCGATCTTTTGGTAAGAACTCAGTTGCATGACAACACTAATCCACAACAAAAACCACCACCTGGCATTTATAAGTGTAATCACCCTCACTGCCTCACCTGCCCATTCTTACAAGAAGGCCAAACTAAATAGACTTTCTCTGCAACTTAAGACGAACGATGTACAAATGATAATTTAAATTGTAGATCTAAAAATTTAGTTTACCTAACTGAATGTAAGAATTGCACAAAGCAGTACAGGTGTACATTGGAGAGACAAAACGCCAGCTACACAAACGCTTTAACGAACATCGTCGTTCCATCCAGAATCAACATCAGCTCATCAAGCCCACTCCTGTTTCTACACATTTTAACCAACCTGGCCACTCCATTGACCATCTTCTTTTAACTCCCTCGGAACTCATTCACAGCAAGCGTGACTCCCTGTGAAAAGCACGCGAGGCACATCTTATAAACAAAGCAATGACACTTGAGCTGCTTGGTATCAACAGAAGCGATGAACAAAATTAGCTACTTTTTAACCTATCATAGCTTCTTATTTTATATTTCAAAGCTCTTATATGCAACAGTCATTTTGCATTCATTTTCTTTTTGCCCCCATAGAAGGTTTGTTTTTCAAACAGAAATATCGGGCAATTATATTGTACTTGTTTTAATTTTATTGCTGTTTTATTTCTTTTCCTCTCTTCGCCATGGCGATCAGTCTACCGTTTTTTGCATAGTATACTTCCTAGCACCATTAAATAGTTCACCAGTTTCAAGGCACATGCTTCAATAAATTCAATATGTACGTTTAATACAAGTTTTGGCTTACCTCAAAATTGTTACTCAACATTGACATAGTGTTATTTTCTGAGGATAAATTTAGGTGGAAGAATCATTCCTGAACACAAACTAAATTCAGAACCTTTTTTTTAACCTAGGGAAAGTCATAGAAAAAGGATGCTTTATTTATATGTCTCATTAGGTCAGTTATGGTATGGTACAAAGCTAAAAATTACATTATGCTATAAGAAGTGGCTGCAGAAGGGGTTTTCGACAGTAAACCCGGGAGTAGAGACAGAGGCACCTCCTGGCAGAAGTTTGCTAACAAACTAAACAGTTTCCTGTAGTTCAGTGTGAACTCAGGGATTACTTCAGTAACATTAGGAAGTTGAAAGCCAAATTATCAAGGGAGTCAAAAAAAGGGGAAGGTAAGACAGAAGAGCCAACCAAACTGGAAGTGGTGAATCAGAAAAGAAATCATGCAACCAGACTGAGGCAAAAAAGGAGACACTGGACAAAAAAAGAAAGCAGGCCACTGGACTGGTTGATCGATTGATTGTAAGGAAAATCAACCAGTTGATGTCATATCAATTAAACAAGCAACCCTGGCGGTTTTGCCTAGCCTAGCTAATGTTAAACATGGTCTTTGTGGAGAGTCTGTCACCATTCTGACTGGACATAATTCCTCCACACCATGATGCACCAGAAAAGGAATGTACAGTAACTGAAAGTGAATATTCATTTTGCTAACACTCACATTCTCATCAACATCATCAGCACTTCAACTTTCATCATAAAATTTCTGCAAACCAAACTGGTGTTCTCTTCATTTGCACCTCTTTTAAGAGAGGTTTTCAACAATTTCTTGGAGGTTCAAGCACTGATGGAGCCTGCCATATTACTGTACGTGGTGACGGTTGGCAGGCGGGAGCCCCTGACATTTGTTATTTATTTTATGTTGCTGATCCAGAGGGTGCACCGCCTGTCAACCCTCTTCAAACCTTTTAATTACCACAACATCTTGGAAGAACTATGGGCAATGCAGAGGGCGGCGATGGCACGAAGACCACCACCACTTCCAGAAGCATTGTCATCGTCATCCTCACCTTCTTCATCTTCACTGGCTACACTCTTAACCTCACCACCCCATTTGTCATCATTATCTTCCTCCCCACCATACATTCCTTCACTTTCTACACCCATATCCTCACCACCGTATTCGCCAATGCAGACACTAACACCACCGCTACTATCACCACAATCATCTTCACCACAATCATCACCACCACAATCACCACAGTCATAATTCCCATCCACTCCATTATCGCCACCATCGCCTTCTCCACTAGCTCCTTTTCAAGAAATATTTCCGACATAATAAAGAAAACCTTGTAAATAACTCTGCTGTCATAACCATTTTACAAGCAGTCAACAGCATGTTGTATTTCATTTCAGACTTCAGTGGCAAACCGTTCAATTCAAAGGTGAAAATGGAATCATCAACAATCTGACTTTACACATTGTTTGAACTGGACTTTTCCATTCTAGACCACTTTCAGAGTTTTAAAATCAGAACTTTTTTCTACATCCTTTACCTCTGCAATGAAGTCAGTGACCCTTGTGTTTTCTCACAATTCATTACATCACAACAGAAGTCTAAAAAAATATATATATATGTAATAGCTTTTGAGCAGATGTCTTCAAGATTACCACCTAACCCACTTTTCCAGATTTCCAAGTGTGGTACATGTATGTACACCTTTTACCCCTTTGAAAAAATTCAACTTGACAAAGGCATTTAAGTTGAACACCCCACACACCAGGCCAAAATGCTTTTTTTTTACGGTGTCAGTCATACTGACCAGCCAAATATATCAAAAGTCAGTCATATCTCATTTCTGACTGGTGAAAATTAATGTTTCAAATACAAGCTATTACAACCAAATTATAATGCCCCATCAGGCAAAAGATATCACTTTGCATATATGAATAACAATGGATAGTTTCTAAGTTGACAGTTTTTAAAGTACCAGTTCCATTACTTGCACTTCAACAAATTATGGCCTCTCACTATGAAACCTGAACTGCCACACTAGCAAATCAAAATTCGAGACAGTATTGCAATTGGAATTTGAAACATCATAAAACACGCTTATTGTTAGCTTTCATTTAATCGTTTTTAAAAATAAATCCTTATGACAAAACAGAGAAGTTTTATCTTTTGCCCTGCTTTCCTAAATATCATGTAGACTCTAAAATTCAAAGCTCAACCAACAAAATAATTTGTTTTTCGCTACCGTCAATTAAAGGTTCAGCAGCTCCTCTCAGCCTCCAACTACTGCCAAGCATGCGGTACTGAAATCGTTGAGCAAAGCTCCAACAATGAAATAGTGCACGGCAGCAGTCGAAAGCTGGGGGAGCTGCCAAATATTGTGTTTGACGGTAGCAAAAAATGTCTGTGTCGATTGAGCTTTGAATTTTAGAGTCGGAATGTTATTGAAAGGCAGAGTGAAATGTATTGTACAGGAGGCACACATGGAAATGCAGACATCTTGTCTAGATGACCATACAGTCTTGACATGTGAATTTTGTGCTCAGAATGGACAATCAAGTTGTAAAGGTCCAACCTAAAAACAGTTAACAAACTTTCCTTACCAACTTTCTTTAGATATATAATAAATCATACCTACCATATTAGATCACTGAAGTGCCCCAGTAACTAAGTAGCTTTTACTGAATGTAAAATTAAATATCATTTTGTTTACGCTGTGTGTTTCATTGCATCACACAAAGTGCCACCACCAATAAATTCCATGCAAGTCATGAAGCAAACACATACCACACATGCTTGCGAGTCACTAATCAGCCCTTTTTTCTTCAAGCGTATCCACAATGTCTTTGTGTCAGTCGACGTTGAGTAACTTTTTAAAAAGGCAAGCTCCTTATGATGTTTGTTCCAAAAAGAAAAAGAACAAAGATAACAAGTAGTATGAAACAAAGCTCACCAGAAAATTTCAACAAGCTTGGCTGAAAGAGTTTGATTGGGTCGTTTATGAAGATCAAACAAAATGCATTGCTCCACTTCTAGGAAGTACGCAGAATTAGCCAACAACAGCAGCCCAATGTACATCGGATGCAGAAATGGAGTTCAAGCATTCATAACATAAATTTAACAACCCATTCAAAAAATTGTTGCCATGTTGTTTGCCACAGAAGATTGTTGGATAACAACAAAACAGGCCATTGCAAAAAAATGTATCAAGAATTAGCAATGAATCACAAGCAAGGCTTGAAACACTGTTTGATACCGCCTCATTGACTTAGACAGATGTATCAAAAGATATATTTATTCAAATTGTGGAGTTCTGTGTTAATTCATTTTTCTTAATGAAAAAAAAAACAAATTTTGAAGTCTTTGTATTACCCTGTTCTGTTTTTGTTGTTCGTTTTAGACAAGTTTTCCAACAAAAGGGACAAGCGAATAGGAAAGAATGTTTCTTGCCTTGATAATGATATTTAAGACTTATGTCATGTAGGTGCCTTTTGTGACTAGACTTGTTGTGTACCAGTAAGCTGTACATTTAGTCAGGGTCTGACAAATATTAGGCCCAGATGAACAGGACAAGTTGAAAACAATACCAGGGAAGTGTTATATTTTTAGGAAAAGTCCACTGAGCCATAGCATTTAGATCACAAAGCAATTTCAAGTAATATAGATATCCAAGTATTAAATATTGACCTTGAGTAATTCCCATCGAAGCATTTCAAATTGCAATACATAAGTATTACTTTCTTTCACTTTTTGATCACCATTTCATATCTCTTCGTGAGTTTCATACCCAGTATATTCCCACATAAACCTCTCAAGGCCTGGCTGCTAAACTCCTTATACCATCTTTCTGCCATACTGTATATCGTGGATCAAAGTTCAAAGTACCATTGATTATATTTTTCAAAAAATTCTGCATCCCTGTTTGTACTCCAGGTACAACAAAGCAAAAGGCGAAAGGTGTGGAATACAACAAGGAATATCATGCAAAGAAATGTAGATGAATGCACCTACCAAAATGGTTGGAAGAATTTTTGTGGCTGAATATGGATGCATCACACAGTGTTATGAAGTTTAAAATATGCTGTGCGTGACCAAATGTTTCAGACACAAAGACCACTGGATGTATTGTTATTTAATGTAAATCCTTAACTTAAGTTAGCCGGTAAGGAATTTGGCCTCACTATCAACCTGAAGAAAACCAACATTCTCTGCCAAGGCACACCATATCCTCCATCCACCTTCATTGACAACACAAAGCTGGAAGTTGTCCACCCCTCCAACTATCTGGGTCTGCTGTGACAGACAACCTCTCCCTAGATGCCAAGTTTGACATCAGGTTGGGGAAAGCAGCAACCCTTGGTCGTCTCATCTCTTGAGTATGGAACAACTCGAAGCTGGACACCCTAGATGACCATCTATAATGCCTGTGTGATCAGCACTCTCCTGTATGGGAGTGAGTCCTAGACTACCTACTCATGACCGGAGAAAAGGCTCAACAAATTCCACTTGAGAAGCCTTTGTGAGATTCTGGGCATCACCTGGCAAGAACATGTCACAAAGGCTGATGCACTATCTCATCCTGGTCTCCTCAGCATGCACCCTCTCTTAAAACAGCACAGACTGCATTGGCTGGGCCACATTCATAGAATGGAAGATGGTTGCATTCCGCAAGACATCCTGTACAGAGAGCTTGCCCAGGGAAAGTGCCCAATTGGCCATCCCCATCTGCTCTTCAAAGATGTAGTCAAAAGAGACCTTATAGGTATCAAGATCCTGGGAGCAAACAGCTGAATATCGGGTCAAATGGATCTCCACGGTGCACGAACACATCATGGCATGTGAGGCTAGATGGCACGAGTTCGCTGCTAAAATGCATCGCATGCGCTCCGAACACACTGCCCACCAAGAAGGCACATCCGTCACACTTACAACAACAGCACTATCACCACCTCTTAGCTCTTTTTAATATCTTTGTACTTTTTGTTTCTTTTTACTAGAGGCTAAAACCCATGGTCAATTTGACCGAAGGAAGACGATGAAATGATGAACCTAAGTTGTTAATGCTATAATGGCTCCTTAATTAAATATAAGATGAATTGATTTTGCTACAGTTCAATGAATCACTTGTCATCTCCAATTACTAACTGGGATAACTAGCCCATTGTGCTGAGCAAGGGATTTAGACATGCCACTGCCCAGACAAGTTTGTCAAAAATATGTCAGACCCTGTTAGTAGCCGATTGATTAAGCCACTGTCTGTTGAACTGTTGGAGTGGAAGTTGTTTTCATCCACACTTGTTACAATGTTATCTCAAATTACTCATTTCACAGCTTACAAGGAATTGGTTTTGACCTATCAACCTTAGAGAAGAGGTTACACCATAAGATTGACCTCCTTATTAAACCGCGCAGGCGGAGGCTGAGCGGTTTCTTGCTCTGCCTTCGGTTTTTTAGTTTTGTCGGTGAGCAGACCCAAACTCACACTCGGCCAATTGTTTTCACCGGATGATGTCATCATCAGCCAATTACAGGCCATTTCTCAGCTCTTTTCGTCATATCCCCCCTCAGGAGCATTTTGTCAAGTTAGCAAATTAACTATTCCGACGGAACATGGCCATCTGTGAGAAATGTTTATTTGGTCAAAATTGGGCCAAACTCCGTTGGAGATGCACATCGGGACATTTGCAAGGATAAAGAATGTAACTTAGCACCAGTTGCTGGCTACTAAGGCTGAAATTATCCAGAGCTAAGCTGTATTTTCGTTTTGCATGCGAAACAGAAGATTTTGTAATCTGGAATTTTTGTTTCTGTTCACTTTCGAAGGGGTTATTCAATGCGTTATAAAGGTATTACGTCTGGCCATGATGGAACACGCTGACGGTGATAATGTAAGATCGTGTTTACTTCGCTAGAAGCAATGATGGAATTTTCTGGGGAAAAAAAGTTAAAACTTAGTCTTAGTCGTGAAAAATCCTTTTAACATTTGTAAATTGATAGTCGTTTGAAAGGTCAAGGTATTTTATCCTTAGACATAAACAAAATTCTCCGATTACAAGTAATGCTAGACCCATCTCATGCAAAGAATGTTTCCATATCTCAAACCGCCCTCTCCCTATTCACGTACACTTGCATGAAATTTCTAAGTTTCTTGACACAGAGACTTAGTTTCTGCTCAACAAATGTTGTCAAAGTGCAAGTCTCTTCAATTTTAAAGGAAAAAAAATTTTGTTGTGACGAGGTGGATTTGATCCCGGGGCGCTCGCACGGCAGTCTTCCACCCTAACCACTAGACCACCGAGGAAACGCTACCGGCAAATGGTTTAATTTAAGTACCATATCGAAAACCCGAACGCTATAAAGAAGCTAACCATTTAGACTGCAAAACAGTCGTGTTTTTTGCGACGGTCCATATTCAAATGAAAGGTCTAGAGTGAGGATCACGCTTACGGCGCTTTGCGCCGTCCGAAAACGTCCGAAAACAACTGTTTTGCAGTCTACTAACCATTAACCCTTAACCCTAACCCTAATCAGTATTTTCAGTGCTTAGGCCTATAATCAGTATTTACCTTGTGTACACATCACAAGGTATCCAAGGGCGGTTTGAGATATGGCAAGTCCTAACCATCTTTTAAAATTGTTTCCGGGTAATGTTTTCTTGCAAAACGTTGTTGCTAAATATTACGTGATGTTTTTGTGAGCGCGAGAGTTAAGAAAGCGCGGTTTTAATTTTTTTTTAAATTCTTGTGTAAAAATAATCGAAGGTTAGTAAACTCATCTAAGCACTGTTTTCTTGGACATCTGTTCCTCAAAGCTTGCAGCTTTCCTTGATGGAGTTGTGCTCTAGGAAACAGGAGGATGGTGGAGCTGGGGGATATAGTGCCCCCAACATTTTATGATGACACCTTCTGTTTTAGTAGGAGGTATGTATGGAGAAAAAGAAGAAAGAAAAGTCTGGTTCACTACAGGTATGACCAACTGTGGTGTGAGCAGCAGACTGGCATGAAGAAATTACATAGGGCATGCTTTGTGGTATCTTTTGGCAATGTTTTCACATCAATGCATAACTTACCAGATGTGGTTCTTAGTCTCATTTTTAGCTATTTGCCTGCCGTAGAAAGAACCTGCAAAGTAAGCTGTGTATGTAGGTGGTGGCATAGTTTAATCAAAAGCTTGTCAGAAGTTTGGAAGTTTGTTGAATCTTCTTGAATTCAAAACATGCTTATTGCTACATAGAAGAGTCTATGGAGTTGCTCCACCATATCTCAAATCACTACTAAAATGAATGAGCAATAGCATACAACCTCAGAGGCACCCTAAAATTGAATCTACCAAGAGTTACTACAACCTCCTTTGGTTACAATCATTCAGATATGCTGCTCCTTAAGTATGGAATACGTTTTCTGATGATATAAGGACTACTAAATCTCTCATTGACTTAAACTAAAGGGTGTAATTCACAATATTGCCGTGTAATGTTTTATTTATTCATTCATTCATTCATTCATTTTTATGTACTTGGATATACTAGCTATCACAAGCTACTCTACATCGGAGTGTAAATAAAGTTGGTTGTTGGTGTTGACTTTGCCTGACACAGAAAATTTACCTCCAAAGGACTGCTTGATCGATGTTGTTACTTGAAATGGGAAGTCCTTTGTGTGATTTGAAAGCAGTGCATGAGGATTGAAGTTTTATCTTGAATTGGTTCTAACAAGGCACCAGTCCCACTGGATCTCATTACTGAACTAAGGATAAGTCAATTGTGTTACCTTAATCTAAGCCACTGTATACTATCTGACAGGCTGTTTATTGAGATTGAATCAAAGTGTCAAATCCTGTCACTATTAATTCTTCAGGACAGTTAAGGTATATCCAGGATTGATACTAAGCGCCGGCTAAGAAAGAGGTGATCATTGGCTGGATGTTGGTGGGTAGGTCACTCGGTAAAGGACAATGAATGGGTTTTAGGTTAAGCACAACTATATCAAACTGTCTACATGTAAATAACAAGTTTGGAATAAATTCCTGACTACCTTGAGTATTGGTGCAACTATAACAAGTAAAGTACTTTGAGTAAAATCTTGTTGAGTACATGCTTAGTGTGCTCTCTTTCCATGATGTGTCTACCAACTTGTAAACACAAAGCTTGGTAGCCCTACATTCAAGGTGTAACAACTGGGGACAAAATTTTGTTTCAGTTCTCCACAAAAAATGGTGACTGGTTCAAGAAAACCTTACCCATCTTAAGAGGTGTTCAGGTGTTTTGGATTTCTTAGAGTGGTGGTACAGTGCAACTGAATATCATAGGCCATGAGTGAACAAGAAAATTATAGATGCAATTGAAAGGTTCACCTAACCGCTTCTGTAAGGATTGCAGAAATCCATGATTATAGGAACGTTCTGTATTACTAAAGAAAGAAAATATAAACATGCAAAAAGAAAAAGAGAAGAAAGACAACTCACAAGCGAATGCCCCCTGACAAAAAAACATCCCAAGGCATTAAAATGTCTAGAACAAACTCAATTGATAAGTATTTTCAAAAAGTGACCAGCCAACTGAAATTGGTTAGAAAACACCAAGATCTCTCAATATTACCACAATAATTCACCAAATCTCCCAAAAATGTGCTACAAAGGCGCCTGGTCGCCTCAGGCAACTAACATTTGGTCGTGGGCAACTGGAAAAGAAAAGCATTCCCCTGTCCAGGCGCCTAGATCTTGGCTTGTGAGAAAACCCGAAACGAAACCAGCGAACATTTTGAAACGGAACTGAACAAAACAAAAAGAAACTTCCTCGTGCTCCCGCAAGAAAATGTATACTTGATTGATTTCATTACTTTAACTCTCGTTTATTGCTACCAACAACCAGAGTTTTACAGGCAAATATAACATAACGACAAAGTCCGGTATTATCCCGTAGATTTACGATAAGCAATTTGAGGTTCCCTGTTTTAGCTACAATTTGTTGACACATTGCATGACGGCGACACTTTCTGTAGATTCGCAAGTTAAAAAACTAACGCCTTTAAACTTCCTGCCAAAAATTTTCACATTTACAGGTCATGTTAAATCAGAAAGGCTAATTTGTAAAAGCATAGTTTACATGCAGTGTTCAAAGCTGGAAGCACAAGTACTCTTAGCTGACAATTGCACTTGCCTGCTGATCTGTATCCAGCTTTATCGTGAACAAATTCACCTCTGCTACAGGAATAATTCTGCTGATGATTAAAACTGATAAAATGTGAAGAGTGATCATCGCAGTAAATTTTCCACTTTAAGCAATTGGAAAGAAGAAGCCTGAGAAAATCAGGGCTTCAACGGGATTCGAACCCATGACCTCCATGATACCGGTGCGATGCTCTACCAACTGAGCTATGAAGCCACACATTGGGAGCGAGGTCAATTTATTGGGTTCATATTTTCCAGTACATTTTAGCGATGTGAAATATAAATGAAATAATTCATATTTGTACTGCGGTTGTAGATGAATGTGAAGAGTGATAATTGCAGTAAATTTTCTAATTTAAGCAATTGGAAAGAAGAAGCCTGAAAAAATCAGGGCTTCAATGGGATTGGAACCCATGACCTCTGCGATACCGGTGCGATGCTCTACCAACTGAGCTATAAAGCCACACATTGAAAGCAAGGTCAATTTATTGAGTTCATATTTTCCCGTTGAATCATTTGATCAAAATTTGGCTTAAACATGGAGCAATCCTATAAAAAGCAAGGACACACCCCCTTCAAGCACTTCATTTGCTTTCCTGTGCAATTGTGGAAATCCAGAATAATGGTCGCATAACATAGAAGTCGTGGAGAAATAACCTTTTTTTTTCATCAAACCAGCAGAGTCATTTACATAGAATAATATAAGGTCAATAATAAAAATACAGTGAAAATAAAACCTATATAAACACTTTAGAT
>JAHPZR010051042.1:0-13741 GCA_019787425.1 Platygyra sinensis | reverse complement strand
GTTTGTTACATTTCATTAACATGGGACACTGCCTCTTTACCTCTCAGCATTGCTTTTTAGTCAGTAGTATGATTTTCTCTGTCTTGCTCATGATTTAGACTCAAAGTGAACGTGATGAGTTATATGGCAAGTTTGTTAAGGCAATCCATGAAGTTCAACAAAAAAGCAACTTTAAGAACTTACTGTTGGAAAAGAAACTGGCAGCTCTTGCTGACACATTGGAGAAGAAGGTAATAAAGGCACTTAAACAATTATAGTGCTGTGCATACTTATATTATATGTTTAGTGGATAACTCCTGGTGGGTACTCCATTAAATTGGCCATAGTACATTGTATGAACGTACTGTATGGTACACTGTATGTACGGCCCCAAAGGGTATGGTTTTTCTAGCTTCTTCCAGGCGTTCAGTTAGTCAGGGCGCAACGCATAAAACAGCGCGCGAAAAAATGAAAGAAGCGCGGCGAGAGGAAACTCCTCTCACCGCGCTTTTTTTATTATTTCGCTCGCTTTTCTGCGCTGTGCCCTGACTAACTGAACGCCTGGAAGAGGCTATGGTTTTTCAGGCGTTTTGGTCATTAAATGGGTATCGAGTTTGGGGAGCAGGCTCACGTTGGAGCGCAGGCGAGAATTGAAGCTATGCGCGAAATCAAGCGACAAAGCCGCGAGACGAGAAAATGATCGCTTTGGTCTTCGTCGCTCGCGCGCGTGACTCAAAGGTGAGCCTGCGAGCAGGCTAGGCCATTTTTGATCATAGTTAACAATTAGATTATTCGCTCTCGATTTCTATGAGGTGATAGTTGATTCGGCCTTCGGCCTCATCAACTATCACCTCATAGAAATCGAGAGCGAATAATCTAATTGTTTTAGTAGAATTCTAACTGAAATTAACAAAAATAACGGTTTCCTATGATTTTTTCCACGCATTATTGGACTTTACGCTTAGACAAAGTTGCACGTATTGAACTGTCCTTGGCAAATTTGCAGTTGTTTACGCGCGTACCCGCTTTCTCAATATTTTCAAGTTTTTAAAGTCAAGAAACCGTCAATGTGCTTCTTTTAGTTTTCTCAGGAATTTAATTACATGTTTACATCTAAATTTCCTTCCAAAACCTCGGAAAAACTATAACAACATCGCATTTCGAGGAAAGGAAATGTCAGCTACACAGGCTAGCTTTTTTCGTGCTATTCAGAATCATTGCTGTTAAACCTTAAGAAACCATAAGCAGAGATCTGAGTTGTGAATTTTCCATGGAACCAAGTGAAGTGTCCGTAATACTTAAGTTTCCTCAACAATAATTGAACTGTGTGTGTTTTGATGATATTCTTTTTGATATTGTTTGGGTTTTCTGAGCTTTAAAGAGCTGATTACAAGGCAACCACAATTTGTTTTGCCCAGTCACAGTGAACATGTGTTTGTTGGCTTTCCCCTGTCGTGATCTAATTTATGAAGTCGTACCTTGCCACCGCCTTTTTCTCGCGCGATGACAAATTTTTCCTTCAAGTTCTTATTGCTTTATTACGCAACACTGTGATAACTTATGTTTGAGCCTCTTCTAAGTGTTCATTTAGTTGGAGCGCAGCGCTTTTTCTCTACTTTTCCGCATCATTGATCGCTCTGCAATCCAACTGACTGAACGCCTGGAAGAGGCTACTCATCTCTGAGTTCTACCAGTAATCAAAAAATCATGTATAACACACTAACTAGAATTTCTTAACACATTTACAGTACACGAACTAAAATGTCTTAGTGGAACCACTTTTTAAAACTTTGCATGCATGTACGTAAAGTAATCTGTTGAAACCCTAAGATTTCTTCTAAGCTTTGTAGAGTGTTTGTAGTTGACATGTACTAACTTGTACTTGTACATTTCGTTCAACAGGAAGCACAGTTGAATGAAGTTCTCTCAGCCTCTAATCTGGACCCTACAGCGCTTACAGTTGTCACCAGAAAACTCGAGGTGAGAAGTGTCACAGAGATAACAACAGGGCTCGAAGTTAACTGTTTAATCCACTTGCAAAGTTTTGCCAGTAAGAATTTTTCCACTAACAAACTGTTGAGACCACTAGCAAATTCTTTCCAAATGTTTGGGAGATCTGCATGATTCTAACTCGGAAACGTTTGCTAGTTGATATTTTTCTCACTCGCAGATTATCAAAATAACTCGCATTTTGCGAGCGTTAATTTCGAGCCCTGTAATAATAAATCACTTTATTTTAATCAAAATGTGTAATACTGCTGTAAGAATTATGGGCACTGAAATAAGCAAACAAATATTATATATTGAACAGAAACTTGTTAAATTCCCAGCTGGCTGGAGGCTAACCAGCTGGTTATTTGCAAAGCGTGGAGGAGTTGAATCTGGGATCACCAAACACAATCCATCTAGTGGCAGGGAGGAGGATTTGAACTCGGGACCTCCGGATTACAAATCCAGCACCCTAACCACGGCCACGCCTCCTTCACCAGATGAACATCCATCAGGATTTACTCCCTCAGTAAGCGCGTTGTGTGGGCATCACTTGCAATGAGCAAGCCGTTTCTACTTGTCTCTCTTGTTGACGTTTGAACCTTGGAGCAGCACTTTCACGTTTATTGATTTTTTTTTTGCTGTCGTTTAGAGACTGGGTGGGAAGGCCAATTCTGTAACACACTACGAACCTTGTGTCTTCAAGTAGTAGATGAAATTCTTGGGTTCTTTTCGACACCAAATCTCAAAAAGAACTTGTTTGTCCTGTTTCAGGATGTGTTAGACTCAAAGAACAGCGCTATCAAAGACTTACAGTATGAACTGGCTCGTGTCTGCAAGGTAAATGATGTGTTTATAGTGTCGGACATGATAACTTTTTGTTTAGTTGATGCTTTAGATAACTTGTGTTGCACTTAGAAGCTAACAGAGTGCTCCAAATCTACAGCTTACCCTTAGACTGTTTTTGTTTGTGTTTTTTTTTAAAGAAAATCCAAGATTGGACTTTTAAATTTGAAAATTGCTTTTATGGGGTTTGTTTTCTAAACCGAGTAATCCAAGATCACTCGGATCATTGTGTGTGTGTCAAAGGAACCGACGAAACCACTTTGGACAAGGACTCTTCGGTTCCTTTGACTCACTGTGATCGTGGATTACTGATCTGTTTAGTAAAGAAACGAATAATCCGTTTTCGGATTTAAGAATCCAATCTTGGATTTTCTTAAAGAAAAGTACATGTACTCAAAGTTTAGGAGAATTAAGTTTTTACAAGGGCAGGCTAGTTCTGTAATGCTGCGATAGATGTTATTACGTGGACATCAAATCGTATAGTAGCCCAAGCATTACAATTTTAGAGTTGTTCATTTTTGACGCACGTGTTGGGGCTGTGAGAAAGAAAAATGTAATAAGGATGAAGAAATTAAGGGTTTGACGGTGCTCTTTCCCACATCTCTTACTCCAGCGCTTGGTTTTATTTCAGGCGCACAACGATCTCATTCGAACATACGAGGCGAAGCTACAGTCATTTGGTGTTCCAACAGAAGAACTCGGTTTCAAGCCTCTGGAGAGCAACATTGGAGGACAACAACTCGGCCGAGGTCCCGCCGGCCTAGTAGCCGCTCCAACTTAAACAAAAGCACTGTTCCTTGACTGTGAATATTTTTATTTTCAAGGGACAACATACATACATTGATGTTTCAAATCTGACAGAATCGTGCATAATATGTAAATAGACACTAACTGTAAAAGTGAGTTTTTATTGTGTGTAGTTATGCTTCTCTGTAAAAGAAAAAGGTTTTACTGCTCCACCGCGTTGAGTTTTCACAAATATACGTCCAGGAAACTCCTCTCTCGGTTTATTGTCATGGTTTTCCCCTAAATTTATACGTTTCTGTAAATACTGTCAAAGTAATTACTTCTCAGTTTCGTTTTTATTTGCAGTGGACCAGCTATTTGTTGTGTAAATATGTTTATCTGTTTTCCAAGTACGAACATCCAACTGACTAAGATTCGAACTTCAAGGTTGGAACCTTTACATTTCCCGACGAAAATGAGATTTCTGCTTAACACCTTTTCGGTAAAAAAAAAGTTACGGTAATAAATTCTCATTAACGTTAGCATGGGCATGGGAAAGGGAAGCCGTTTGTTTGACATAAGCCGCCGGAACGTCTGACATTTTAGTTGTGCAAGAAAAAAGTCATGTTTTAAATGATATTGACTTTAAGCAGAAGCCTATCATCTAGGTGATAAGCTTCTGCTTTAAGGTCTAGATATTTTCTCTTCCTTAAGACTTCTGTCATTGCTTCGGATTTCATTTGAATAATTTCACTTTCATTCCATTTTTAAGCGAAATTACCATATCGTGAACTTTGGTTTACACTTCCAGACAAACCAATTGTATAGACCCGTTTTGTGGGGAAATAAACGACTTATTGTTCCTGATAGGTGTACTTAAACAGCTTCTTTTATGCAATATCCCGGGGCAATATCTCGGTTTTAAGGGTTGATGCACACGAAAACTTTCATAAAGGTAAAATTTTGCGAATATCATCTCAGTTGATAGTTTAAATTCCCAAGAAACGTGAAATATTTTTTGTGGTTTTCTTTTACCTTTTAGACGCTTTTTGTGCTGAAGAGATAGCCCCAAGGCCGTGCAAACATTGACATTAATGATATTTGCACGTTAAATAAGCTGGAGGTGCGATAACCTCGTGAAGCCAATATTGCATCACGGAAAGGAAAAACTTTTTAGATTCCTTCTTTTACATACAAAATAACTTCTCAGTTATGAGCAGGAAGAAACGTGGACTAATGTTGTGTGATTAATCTGGAGACAAGCGACTCTTTCGGTTTCAATTAGCAACCGAGGAAGTGTCATGTAACTGGCGTGAAGCGCAGAATGCAAACAGTGGATAGATTATCTCGGCTAGTCTTCCTTCAAAACAACCTTTGTTTGTGTTCTTCGGCGCTTTGGATTCACCCTGCTTTGCTTTTCAGTTTCGGGTGTTAAATATATATCATGACCTGTCATTCAAAATAACTGACAGAAGCCCACAAAAATTGACGGACTTGACAGACCGGTGACTCCCAGAAAACCTCACCCTATATATGACCAAAATCTGCAATTTTATCTATGCTTTTTATATGACCAAAAATTCGATACTCTATTGATCACCGTTGCGGCTGGCAAAGTTACTAAACAAGTTATGAAGGGTTTCAAGACTAGAGTGCTAAAACCTAAGTAACCGGACTCCCTTAAAACTGGAAATCGAGCCTAGCTAAAACCGTACCCCACGTAAGACCAAAATTGCCAAAATTGATACCCGATTTACATCTGAAAAACTGTACACTTTAGCGCCGCACGCACCTATATAGGCCATATAATGGAGTGCTGTCTTGCATGATCGGCGTTTTGTTGCATATCAAACACGATCAACAAAAACCCCCGGCAAAAACCCCAGACATAAACTGCATGGCAGTTTCCGTAGTTACTAACGAGACCTTGAATCATTATGAAAAAGTTAAATTTGAGCGGTATACGTTGATGAATCCACTTTGTTTGTTTGCTATAGCCGCCGGCTCTTCACCGAAACTTCCCTCTTGGTCGTGAACGAAATCACTTCGACCGACATTCCCAGTTAATTTACAATTTTTACTTTAGTTACACATTAGTTCACTCTGTAGTCGCTTCAGAAAAAGGCTGGTTTTATTTTCCCAGTAAGTCTCCATTTCGTTAATTCGTCTGAATTGTAATTCTTTTTCATTTATTTCAATAAACTTTTAAGGTTAAGTTACATTATGTTCCCGCGGCCGGAAACTGCGCAAGAAAAACCTCTGGCACCCAGGGTAACATTATGTCTGAATACTCTCAGGATAGTCGAGGCACAAAATTAAACGGCTTTTCCAACTGGCAGCTTTTCGAACGAAGGCTCGGAGTTAGTTTAATTTTGGATTAGTCTGACATTAAAGTTTCTCTGTTCTGTCCCGGATTTCAATTGTGTTGCTAATCTTAGCTAATCTTCTTTTAATCCCACCCCTCATGACTGAAATGGTCTGGATCACGTCGGTTTATCTTTTTGGGTTTACAGAAATGCGCCATTTCTGGATTTATTTTTTTCAATTTCACTGATACAGTTTTGTAATTTTCTATGACACCTTTGATCATTGCTATCACGCAATCGCGGAATACTGATCTGAATTTAGCTCTATCTTATTCTGTCATCCGGTGTTACCTTTGATATGTACAGAGTGCAGACACAACTGAACTGTCTCGCAAATTAGAAATCAACGCCATTATCAGGCAAAAAAAATTGATTTTTATTATTTTTCGCTGTAATTTTTTGACATCGGACTTTACGCCCCGCACGGACCTTGCCCAGACACGCAACTCTGTTCTATTGTTGACGTCGTTGAGCGAGAACAATCGGCACGTGAGGCAACTGAACCGTCAGATTTCAATGATGCTTGCAGAAATCACCTGATAAATCACGAGGAAAGGAAACCGAAATTCATTACTCAAGCAGAAAAGTTGCTTGTAAATGGCAATTTAGGTTATTTTTACCATGTTCATAACTTTCCGCCTTGAGGGCGGGGAAACCCCAGACGGTTTCCTGAGTTTAGTTTGATTGGTGGATAAATTAAACACGCTAATCTGATTGGCCCCCTGGATGTCTTCCACGTGAACAGGGAATGACCTTTCAGATCGAAGTTCATTTGAAACCGAGTTCGCCAAAAAAATTTCTGTGCAGAACAACAAGAGCTCGACCGGTGTTGTCATGAATGTAGCTGTGGATCGAATTTTTCGGAGATAGGTAGCAGGAAAAATCAAACCCTCGACGCAGAATGCTGTGTTATGTGTCTATGCCCGACTGTGTCCTCACAGAATTTAAAATTCGGGAAAAAGCGCGGGGACAGGAGCTTTTACAAGCGGTTCGTGTGTTGTTTCTGCTGTTGGGCTCAAAGTCCAGAAATTTGCTTTCAAGTGAAAATTTCTGATGTAATTTTTTTCTTGCGGTTATTTCTCATCTACGTTTTACTCCTGTTCCGTAGGTGTGCAGAAGACTTGGTATCATCGAGCTAGACTATTTTGGATTGCAGTTCACGGGTCCTAAGAACGAAGTACTTTGGTTAAACTCCAGAAATAGAATTCGACGACAAATCCCCGGTGGTCCACCGTACCGTTTGCAGTTTCGCGTGAAATTTTTCGTTCAGCCTCAGTACTTGCTTCAGGATTCGACCAGGTAGGACAGTTAAAATGTCTTCTGAGTATGTATATTTGAATTTAGGGATCTTGTTTTATATTTTTGACAATTTTCGGCGCCATCGGGAAAGTACATGCAACTTACCTTGCATATCGTGTTATAAGAGTTACATTGTGTCAGCTGTATACTCCTATTAATGTAACTGTTTCTTCCTTTTGCAGACATCAGTATTTCTTGCATTTGAAGAGAGACTTGGACGAAGGGAAGATAATACCAGAACCAGAAAAAGCAGCGACCGTGTACGCTTTGATCGCTCAAGCAACCATCGGAGATCACGGTGATTCTTACTCGCCTTGCGATTTTTGTCAAGCATCGGAAGTTGAATCGCAGTGGACGTCGGAGTTTCGCAGCAATGTTTCGGTGGAACATGCCAAGTTTAAAGGTTTACGATCGGCTACAGCTAAACAATTTTTCATCAAAGAACTTTCCTCGATGGAAAACTACGGAATGGAGTATCATCTGGCCAAGAACGAATCCGGACAGTCACTGCACATTGGTGTTGGAAGTGAAGAGATAAAAATCTATGATGGCGACTTGAACTTTATCGAAAGGTACGAACAATTGCCAGTTAATTCTTGTACAAATCATTCCATACTTTGGGCAGTAGGGACAGTTCAATTCAGGATCCTTATTGTGATCATGAACAGTTTTGAAGTTTATTTCTTTCTTTCCACGAACACACAGCTAAGACACCAAGTACACAAACTGAAACCACTTCAGGAAATCCGTTGCATTGTCAATCTCGACTTCGGGGTTCAGAAATCAGGGTTTGAGGCTGTGTTTGGTGCATACAGCACCACAGATGAACACATTTTCAGCGCGTTGAATTAATTGAACCGAATCTAGATGTTTGCTGAAAAATTTGTTGCAATATTGTTTGCGAAGCTTGTGTGTTTGCATTTTAGTCGAGGTCTTGGAGAACATCGCAAATCTCTCCTCCCAAGTAGACAGATTAAATTTCCCTTCAGGAAATTCAAAACATTCTGATGTATTATTGCATTATTTTATTTTTCGTTATTCTCCATTTCTTGGGCTTTTTTTAATTAGACGTACATATATTACGAAAGGGTTCTAAAAGAACATGTTTCGTTCTTGTGTTGGCGCTCAAGTATCTAAACTGACTTCTCTTCGCTACTTCATTGAGAATTATCACCGATATATATCAAATGCAAATATTTCTGTACAATAAAAAAAATGAAACAACAAAAGTTTTATTGCACCAGCATTAAAAAAGCTGAGGGCCTTACGGTACGTGATATTTGCCGTTCATGTTTATCAATTATGTGTACACAACATGCTTTAGCCTCGTGAGCTGAATAATGAACAGTCAGTTTAGCTGATCAGACTATTTGAACAAAATAAGCTTTCTTTCTTTACCGCCAAACTGTTTGTGCTTTATATTTTTCTACATATTTTTATTCTAGTTTTGGATTTTATTTTTGCCTCGGACGTGACCGCTAGTTTGTTTGTTCGCCGGACACGATGTCATCACATGTCAAATGGAACTTTTAGCTGATTTTATGCAAATTTTCTAAGTTAAATTAAGGGTGAAGTGTGAAAGTGTTCAAGGTATATCCTATGGTTTTGGTTGGTTTGGATCAAGTGGACGCGTAAACGTGTTATTTTCTGTTATTTAACTCTGACCTCTGGCCTACCAGATTACGTTGCTCAATGGATACTCAATTTTTTTTGTTTTGCTTTTCATTTTTTTAAATAAAATAATGATATTTTAGTCATCTGCAGTATGTTGTGCAAACATCTAATTTTGTGGTTTGCTATAATTGCATTACTTAATGTCGGTGTCATACGAATTGGCTGGAAGCCAAACTTTGAATATTGCAAAGAACATGATTGTCATTTTGAAACAATCACCCCTGTGTAGTAAGGAATAATCTTACCAGGTGCAACAACAGTTTTTGGTCATGTTTGATGCATTCTACATGGTTTTTTTAAAGTTCGTTTTTCTTGCCCATCTTTTATTTTCCTTCTTTCATCTTTTATTTTCCTTCTTTCATCTTTTTATTTTTCCTTGTTCGAGGAATTCAAGATATACTATATATGGATAAATTTTCATAAAATGCAGCAGTGTGTAGGTATCATGTGTTCTTGCCTTAATGGCCTTGAGGTTTAATGAAACACCTTATGCCGAACAGCAAAAGTTGACATTAATTGCTCATTATAGCTATGTATGACCACAGCAGGGTTGCTGCACGTCAGGAAATGGTCAGGCAAAAAAAGATTTCTCAAGGTCAGGGAAAAGTCAGGGAATGTTAATTTCCTGTACCAAAAATTTGCATTTTAAGAAATGTCAGGGAAAATTGAAATAATTTCACACAGCGAATTTAATGACATTAAAAGCTGGAACAGTTAGGGTCACTGTGATCTTAACAAAGTTTTTCATCAGGAAGAATGCCAGTTAGTTGAAAACTTGTCAGTCTTATGAATGGCTTGAAGAGATGACTGTAAAGAAGCACATATCATCTGACTTTCTGTAATTATTTGGTCTGGAAAATCTGATTTTTAAAAGGAAAAGTCGGGGAATTTTATTTTATGTCTGTGGTAACCATGCACAGTTTTGTAGCTTCATTGTTTATTTCTATGGCCTGCTTGATGTCAGCAGCATGCAGTCACAAAGGAGTACTTAAACCTTTCAGCTGCACTGAAGAGTAGCAAGATCAATACTGTCCATCTCACTTAAACTATGATAATCATGTTTTTCAAATAAATTATTCTTTGTGATGTCAGTAACCATGGATAACTTGTTGCATCAGCCCTTATTGATTTCCCAAAATAACTGTGTACCTAGTTACGAAATAATATATTTATGTGATCATCCATTGTAGAATATCTGTTACTTGGAAGAGAAGTGATTTTGGTCAGGAAATTAACACTACCACCTATGTTTAAGACCTGGAATAGCACCCTTTTTTAAAATGTACAATACACTATGAAATTTTTGTCTCGCAAAGTTGGCTTATTGACGTTAACACATTTTAAAACTCTGGTCTCCAATTTTGAGGTTGTTGGCACAATTCATGATATGGTAATATTGGATTTCACAAGCAACTTGCAGCCTCTATTTTCAGCCATACAGCCATACAGGAAAGATAATCTGAAGTTCTGCATTGAGGCCGGCTATTTTATAGCTAATAAAGAAACCTTATGTGGCCTTAAAACTATGGAAATCATCCTACAGTACATTCTGAATTATACTTCTAGGCCTCTTCAACAGAAAGCTTGGTTGCTCGTCTCTAAAATCTTGCTTAAACACACAACCTGCAACAAAACATTGGCCGTTTTCACACTAGGGGACGAACAAATCGTCTGGCATTTGTTCATCTGATGTGAATTTATGTCATACTGTGGTAGACTTGTTTGTTGAAAAATTTGTTCGTCCCGTTTGCTCATCAGATGATTCGTTCGTCCAGACGATTTGTTCATTCTAGTGTGAAAACGACCATTAATACATGTAGATGCAGTTAAATGCAATTTATTATACATCAGACTCACTATAAAAAATCTGATTGGTCGAGAGCATTCAAGAGAGCTTGAGAGCTTGTGAACTTGACATGATAAATGCATTTATCATGTCAAGTTCAACATCTGCCTGGTCACTAAGTTCCTTGGAGTGTTCTCGGAAACAAAATGGCTGAACGCTTCGCTTCTGTTTCTGAGGATGACAATTTTATGTGAAAAATGTATAACAAAACAATTACTGAATTCGGTTTTCGCATGATATCATGAATTATCAAAACCTTGTGTCTGTGTTATCTGCCTTAGCCTTTGGCTTCGGCAGATAATACAGACCTCGGTTTTGATAATTCATTATATCACGCTCAACCTCATCCAATAATTGTTTATTAATAGAGGTAACAGCTAGGAGCGCCAGTTTTACCTGCGCAGTCAGCAGTTTGTTAGATATGTGCATGTGCCAGGATTCTTCGTGTTCTTGGTCCATAGGGCATTGTAGCAGTTTTGTTGGAGTTTTAGGCAGTGTGTTACTGAGCGTTAGCGTTTCTCCATAGTTCTGGATTGTCAAGTTAATGTAATTTTTTATAACAAATGTCTTTATTTGTTGTTACAGGTTTTCATACAATGGTCTAAAGATGGCAACACATGTGAAAAACAATCTGTACCTCAGAATAATAACCTGTGATGGTGAAACCATGTTCACATTCAGACTCCTCAGTCAAGAAGCAGCGTGTGCGTTATACAGATCTATCACAGAATATCATGCATTCTACAGGTGCGAAACTGTACGGAATGCTGTAACAGATCAATTCACAAGGGACTTGAGAGAGACCCTTATCTCCTTTTTTGGAGATGAAGAATCTGAGAAAAAGTACATTTTTGATGTTCAGAGGACTTCTAAGGAAGTTTATGATCATTGCCGAAGGGTTTTGTATAAGCTTGGGTGCGATCCTATTCAAACTATCCCTGCTAGTTTCCAGGTTGAAGACAGGCCTCCAACTTCCGATACACAAGCTGCTCAGCTCCAGGAACAGTTGTCCAAAATGGAAGACTCTTTCAAGTGCAAAATCTGTATGGACTCTCAGATTGACACAGTGTTCTGTCCATGTGGACACATGGTGTCATGCAGTGTCTGTGCGGCCAACATTGACCTGTGTCCTATTTGCAGAGGGCACATTGAACATGCACAGCATGTTTTCTTCCCAGTTGCAGTTGGCTAAACTAGAAGGGGACACTGAAAGAAGTGCTAGTGACATTTTACACTCAGTAGTGTTTAAAGTCTTCTCTCCAGACGTCATTCAGTTTCAACAGCGTCTTTGATCAGGACCCAAAAAAGGTGATGCCCCTTTTGCGCCAGTCTTGCATGTGATCCAAGGAAGATGCTAGGCAAATGTGAGCAAGACCACATAAACTGCAAAGTGAAGATGAAGAGTTTATCAGGCATGCTTTAAATGTTTGTATGAGTAGAGAGGACTTGCCGTGAGGAAAAAGTATTTTTGAAGGAGATTATAGTTTTGTAGGCTATGAAATTGAATGGATTTGAAAGAAATTTGGCTGACATGTGGGAGACAAATTTATTAGTCAAAGAGTTTTTATCTGAACAATTTTAAGGGACCTGATTAACTAATTATTTGATTATTGATTAAGTCATCTGGTATATCAACGTTGTTTTAGAATATATGTTTAAGTTCCTAGACCATTAATATAGAACTTAGTACAGCAATGACAACATAGACAAGGTTTTAGATTGAAAACATTTGTACTTTTGTAAATCGAAAGGTGTTTCTAGCTACAATAGAGAGATGAGCTAAGTTCTTCCTGACTTTGCAGCTGTACATAACTAATCAATAATTCTATTGAACATATTTTCATTATTTAAAATTAATTGTAAAAACTGTTCAGCAAAGCACTGCTCTTCTTGATAACAGGGTGAATATGCACAAATGTTATATTGTTACCTGACCTGCAGATCAAATGTCTGAACTAATTTATTGCACAGAGTTTAAGTCTATATTTTAAGTAATGCTCAAAATAATATTCCCTAATAAGGTAAAAAAAAGATACTACCGTGATTATGCCAGCCTGTGTTTTTAATTTTGCCCAATGTAACTAAAACTTCGCCTCCCATGCTTTCAATAAACCCTTGTGATGTGGTATGTTCTGAAAACACATATATGAATAACCATTAATGTGTATCCATTCATGCATGTTTTAGTACAGAATAATATAATTATTGTTTTAATTCCTGTTCATTTATTTTACTGTATGAGTTTTATTATTTTCCTTTGCCTATTTATTTTAATTTTTGTTTCAAACTTAAGTGGCCTGGGATGTGGTGCAGGTTCAACACAAACCAGCAAAAATTTGATAAGTTTGACTTAAATACTCAAATATCATCAGCAATAACACTGATTTTCAAAATCCTTGAATGTGCTTCTGCCCTTGTTTTTATCTGATTCCTCTTTCATATAACCTTTCATAAACAATTCAGACTTTTCAAGGATTTTTAAAGTATGTCTCAGTCTTTTTTATAGCTCAAGGATATTTTGAGATCTTGTTTTTGTTGTAAAGAAAAACTAAACGTTTGTTAGAAATATCACATTAAATAGTATGTTACTTTTGTTGCAATATGAAAGTTGTAAATATCCTCTGATTATTGTAATAAAGTGAAACAAACTGGAATAATAGTTTTGTGGTTGGGTTTTGTTACACCGCTGAACTTAACATTGTTAACTTCAACTTTGAAGGTTTGTTGGGGATGCAATGCATTAATGGTAACTGCATTTATGTGAGTGAGAGGTTCTTGTTCAAGCCCTTGCAGATAAGTTATGTTGTTTACCTGGGCAAAGCCATGTCTCTCCACCCAAGGAGTATTTTTTGCTGGTGGGTAACCCTGTGTTCGACTAACATTCCATGTTTAGGGGGAGATAGTATTTTTTATTTACTTTTGAGTAAACCCATTTGAAGTGTCTCAGACTGGTAACTGACCTTTTTTAATCTATTTTAACTCCTGTATGCGAGCACTTTCTTGAATGATTAGTTAA
>JAHPZR010051040.1:0-21915 GCA_019787425.1 Platygyra sinensis | reverse complement strand
AGTCTGTGCATTTCACCACCAAAGTACGCCAATTTTTGCGTGAAGTCTTCCTTCAAGGAGAGGAAACTGGGAATAAAGCAACGGCTGAGGATGTAGCAGCACGAATGAGGTCCATGTGAACTGCTGAGGGAACAAAGGTGTTCACCAAACACAAGTGGCTGACATTTACCCATATTTCCAGATATTTCAGTAGATTGGCCGCATTATACAGGAGAGGGGCTCTTTATAGAACAGAAGAGGCGAGGCCAGCACAAACAGAATCGGTACCCAAGGGAGGAGAAAGTGAAGATGAGGAGGAAGATCCATAAGTGGCGGAAGCTCCCATCATTAGAACACGGCTTCAAATCAGGAGGGAGCTAGAACTGTCACTTACTTTCGATCAGAGTGTTTATCCATTTGATCACACCTATTTTGACTTTTCTCTTTGATAGTTTTTACAAAGGACAGTTTTCTAGGGCATAGGTCAAAAAACACACTACAGTTGATTTTGTTTTCAGTATTCTACATCAAGATGCAATGTGGCGTGCAGTTTTTAACCTTATGTATTATTTTTATTAGACGAACAAAAACAAATTTCATTAAGCAATCATTCTAACGTTTAAATACACACAATGTAAACATTTTGGTAGTGTTCTGTGACTGGCGTCTCTGACTTAGAGAAGAGTAAGTCGATATTAGTCCTGTCACGTAGTTCACTTATATAAAATTAAAAGCCATCATTAAACTGCCTATTGTTATTTTGAATGCTTAGGAAAAAAATTCCTTTGAAATGGTTGTATTTCATTAAAGTTTATGATGCGTAACCATTGTTCGGCATTTTCTGTCTGTTGCTATGTCATTAATACCAAATTAGCGCATTATAATGAAAAAGGTAGCATGGGTACGCTGTGGTAGGCGAATTTTTTTGAAGCAATTACATCACAATTTTCTATTTCATTTAAGTGTATGGTGCGTAACTAATTTGTGACATTTTCTGTCTGTTGTTGTGTCACAATTATCGAATTTGCACATTATTATGAAAAACATTGACATGGGTACCCTATGGTGAGCAAATTTTTTCAAGCGATTTGATAGATATGGTTCTAGTCCATTAAAGTGTGTGATATGTAACCATTTTGTGGCATTTTTTCCAAAGCAATTAATAAGATCGTGTTTACTTCGCCAGAAGCAATGGTGGAGTTTACTGGGAAAAAGAATAAAACCTTGGCTTTGAACATATGCAAATATATATTCGTTTGAAAGGTCAATTGTGAAAGCTTTTCTCCTGCAAGATAGGAAACAAAGTCTCCAATTACAAATCACGCAGCCACGCTATGCAAAGAATGTGAAAATCTCTTACAACCCACGTACTGAGCCAACTTTGAATCAGACAATCTCTATTGTTTCCAATCTTTCAAATTGTTTCCGGGTAAGTTTTCTCGCAAAACGTTGTTGCTAAATATTACGTTATGTTTTTGTGAGCTCAAAAGAGTTAAAAGAGCGCGGTTTTAAGTTTTTTTTTTAAATTCTTGTTTTCTCCGTTGCCGTGTCAAAATTACCCAGTTTGGGTGTTATATAACAGAAAAAAAAGGTACGTACACTTTGGTAAAGGACTTTTTTGCAGCCTTCCTGTGGAACAATTCAGCGAGTGCCCAAAGATTTTTTTGCAGATTATGTTAGTATGAAGTACCACCTTTTAGACGGTACGCTCCGTTTTTTAAAGCATGCTCTGCCATTGGAGATATTTGGGTCTAAACTTTGGGTATTTTAACAATTTTCACTATTGGGTGCGAAAGGGGTCTTGACTGAGACGACTTGCGTGAATAAAAACTAGTCTAGAAGAATGAAACGTAAACAGTAGATTGTCTTTGGGTAGGACAACATTCGCTGAAAATTTGAAAATATTTGGTTGAATTCTTATAGTAGTAGAGCATTATACTTTTGACCATTTTTAAAGTGATTTTTGGTCATTTTTGTAAAAAAAACGGGGGGTGGTGGTCAACTCCCCCCGGTTTTGACCAAATTTCCTTAAACTTTGACTGAAGTAGTTTTAAGTGGATCCCTTCAAACTGGCAAAGTTTCATCGAAATTGGCAAGATACCTTGTGCCACCCCTGCCTGGTCCTATCGTGGATGCACTCTTAAGGCTAAAACTCTGCTCATTTTTATACTAGATGAAACACGCTTTTGGCACGAACCAAACTGTTTGAAGATTGATTCGCCGAACCAACTTGACCACTCTTTCCGTAGTTAAACACACGGGAAAGGATATCCTTAGCTTAACTTCGTTATCGTAAGGCGATAAGCTTAATTTAGCGATTAAAATAATTTACCGAAAAGCAACTACAAAACCCTGGTTCTGCTAAATGCCTTTTAGCACCTATGTGTGGGTCAAATACACCCAAGGAAACATACCTAAGCAATGCGTAAGTTTGCCAAAACTAAAACCGGAAGATTCCTGAACACAAAATCACGAAGCAAAGCAATGGAATCTTAAAAATATATAGCATTGATAAAAAAAGCAAAATTACTTCTTCAGTGACTCTGTCACATTCAGATGTTCTCGCAGATAAGCCGTATCCCCGATTTGATACGAAAATTTTGAGCAAAAAGGTGCGGCTTATACACCGGTGTTTACGGCTCTTTACTAACCTTGGGATATGACCACAAAATCGTGTCTACATCGTCACTTACAACAGAAAACCCACGGATTAGAATACAGTTTGCGTTTTCTCACTTCCAAACTGGCCGTGTATTCTCCTTCTCAACGTTTCATCGAAAAAACTTCCGGATAATGCCGGATAGGCTCTATCTTCTTTTTCTGCATAAAAGGTTCGCCATTTTCCTTGCTAACAATAGCTTCATGAAGTCATGCCCGTCCTAATATATTGGGATATCCGGACTGTTTATGTCATTGCGATTGTCTGAATGCATCAATAAAATAAAAATGGTCACACAAACATTTCTGCCCTCTGCTGTTAGTAATAAGTTATAAGCTAATCCCAAAATTCCACCGTTGATTGGAGGGACCGGAGCAAGACTAAACAATGTAAACTACATTTCTTGTAAACACGCAAAAAAAGCTGTAACCAGTCAACTTGACTATAAAAGGTAAAAAATTTCATTTGTAACATTCTTTGGCCTAAAGTATACTTAGTGAGCAAACTTTGTTCACTTAAAAACTAGCCTTACATTATAATCTAGTAACTGGAAATAAATCAAGACATATAAAAATACTTGCCACTCTACAATGAGATATGTATCATCAACAACCACAGCTCTCGAATTTCGTCTCATTTCTTCGCAGTCCAATATCTTCCTCAATTTTCCGACAAATGCCTCCGGCTGACCATAAATTATTCTATACTTTGATTCCTTAATATCTCTAATTTCAACCTCGCTCAGCGACTCAGTATTCTGAACAATCAGAGGTCTGACCTGCAAATCGTTGAGCTTCACTGTTTGATCTTGCATCAACGCATTTACAGCTGTAATGGAGAAACAACCAAAATAAACGATTCACTTAGGCAACAACTGATAAATTAATGACTTGCCAAAGCCTGTGGATAAAATAATAAGAGTGTCTTTCTTTAAAGCAGTAGTGTTCCTTATTGCCTCTTTCTGTTCAACTTGGAGAGAAACATTCTCTAAATCGATACCACGTAAAGCTTCACACAAAGATCCCTCGAATCCTGCCTCGACAGCCATTATTGCCAATCCCATACAGTATGTAGAAACATTACGAATGTATACATGAAGACCGGAAGGGGTGTTACGAAAACGAAGACCTAAGACCTAAGACCCGGTCTTCGTTTTTGTAGTACGAAAACGAAGACCCTGTAAACAGAAAACTGTAGAAATTACAAGTTAAACACACATTAAACAGCGACAACGCTTCGATATACAATACATTACACTTCACTCATTTTTTCATATTATTATACTGCTAGCACTACTGGCTCATCTTGTCTGTTCTGTTTTGCTATGAGAGTCAATTTGGTGTTGATATTCTCGAGGGTTTCCTTGGGTAAACTTACTACGCATATTATTCTGGAACAGCAGGCATAATTTGAATGCTAGCCACCTTTGATTTATAGTTAGCATTGTGTGACAGAATAACAAAGGACGAGTTCTGTACAGGAAATGACTCCCGTTCCGTCAATAAATAATTGATGTCTACTGTATTTCATAACTAAAATAGATTCTGACGGTCGGTAAGCCTTCTCTTCAGGAAAATTCTCGTTGAAAAGTAAGCAATTCTTTTGGCTAATGCAGGGTCTTCGTTTTTGTAGTATGAAAACGAAGACCCTTTATTAAAAGCAGAAAATCATTTGAAATTATGATTGTTTAAGCAGGCTTTATTCGGGCCTGTACTCTCTTTATTGACCCAGTGCGCATTGCGCGACGGAAGTGTACAGTGAAGGAACACGATCTCATTGTTGGTGGTGTGACAAAACAATGGCTCCCTTTGAGCAATTGAGGTCGAAGGTCGACTATCACACGTCAGGCAGAGGGAAACATTTTGGCACAAAACTTAAGCCACATGTTTAGATGGAGCTGTAAAAAATTCAACTATGTTGCTTTTTCGAAAGTTTAAGCTTCCTCAGTTAATACGAAGAGGGTCACCTGGCAGCAAAATTGTGGAAGATATTCCACGCTTCAAATGTAGTGAATTGCCGGTAAAACAGAGAGAAGGACAAGGTTCTTTGGAGATGTTTACACAACCGAATACAAAAGTTCAGGAGATACGAAGTGTCACACCGTTGTCGTTAAAAAAATGCTGCAAGTGCTCGATCAAGAAGAGAAGAAGCTCTTCTATAAAGAAATAAGACTCCTCAATGATTTGCATCACCCAAACATCATGAGATTAAAAGGGGTTTCTGTCCAGCCACTTGCTATGATGCTCGAATACATGTATTTCAATTTCAAGCACTTTGGCCACCATGATTTGCGTGTTCATTCCCTCGCAGATTTTCTGCCGCGAATCAATGAGTTTAACTGTGAAGGACTGTTTGATCTACTGAATCATGCAGCAAAAGAGATTATCCATGGGCTGGCTCACCTTCACTCTAAAGGAATAGCCCATAGGGATCTCAAGCCAGCAAACGTACTGATAAGCAATCAGCACTATTGTGCATTGCCAGACGAATACGAAATTTCGCTGCAATTTGAATCCAGGCCTGTTGCCTGCAAGCTGACCGACATTGGGGAAAGTAGCTCCCTGATTGTACAAATGCAGTCGTTTGTTGCCTCACGAACAAACAACATTGATCGAGGGACAGTTGTGTGTGAGGCACCAGAAATGTTTGTTAAAGAGATGCTCTTATCTCACGCGTCGATTGGTGATTTCATGGTGGCACATACTTGGGCCCTAGGCATGATACTTTTTTTGACCATCAATCCAAGTGTCAAGTACCCCTACCGCTTGGAGATCAGATCGGCGGGAAACGTTTCTTCACAGGATCAATTAAACATTTTCATTTCTTCTCTATTACGCCAAAAGAAACTTCTCCTGGCTGACGAAAAGTACGCTGTTGAAGGCGCGACTGTCTAGAGGATGTATACAGAGGATGTGCAAACTTTGACAGACATAGTTGGCTATCTTTAGAAGAAGCAGCCACAATCCTGAACAGGGAGAACAAGAGGGTCTCAGACGATCTGGACGTTATGTACCTGAAATTAAGTCAAGCAACAACAGTGCAACAGTTCGACCACCGATTTGCAGTCCAACTCAAGGACAATGCCACTGATAAACCAGCTGAGCAGTCCGAGAATGCGTTAAATAATGGTGGAACAAACGTATGTGCCTTTCTTTCTGTGGAAATCGCAGATGTTATACTCTGTGAGGTGGTAACAAGGATCGAATTTTTCGTGGGGTTGACCAAAGCTATTGAGGACACTATTTGGCACCTACCGGAAACAATAAATGACCATCGAGACCTCCACAGAATGTATAACGCACTGGAAGCATACGGAATTCTGAGGGAACAGAAGGTAGTGACCTCTCTGTACGACTTTCTCTGAGGAGTTGCCAATTGCTGGCGCAGTGTTTTCATATGAAGGCAGACAAAAATTACACTCAAAGCTCTGCGACCTTGCATGTAATGACTTCCTGGCTGTTTTCACCTGTGAACCCTTCGTGTTAACTATTGGGTGCCGTGATGGCAAACCTTACATGATTGACACCCATCCAGTGATGTTGGCACCTGGGTAAGGTAAAGGCCTCATGATAATCGGTAACAAGAACTCATCAGACGTTTGGCTGTCACTTAGCATTTAGCTTTGGAACAGGTTGCATTACCAAGGTGTAACACCAGACACATGTCAATCACTGGCAGTGGTCACAAGTAAATCTAGGTAAATGTTAACAGTAGCTCTAACTTTGCTTCAATGCTTTTAGTTATTTGTTGTTTTCATTTGCTTTTTTATTAACTATCCACATCCCTCCCCCAAAGAGGTCCATGCCTTTGCAACATTAATAGAGAGTTCAAGTATGACGTTTACAGCAGACAGCAAAGATTACCTCTGAATTTGTGTTCTTTTATTCTACCCTTGATTAAATCACATAAAAATAGAAAAATGTCTCCTACTATTCACCACAAATACAAATGTTTTCACTCTACTGTTCAAAGAGCTTAAGACAGACGGCAAAAGTTTCATATTTGCCGTTTGCCATTTGATGTAACATCAAGCTTAACCTCTCGAGCATCTTTTTAAAACACCGGCAAGGTTGGTCCGAACATTTGATGCTTCAGATTGCAACGTCTGGAGTGATGAGATTCTTAAAGTTATTGTACAGCGCAATTATTATAAAGACCCATTGAATAGCAATAGAAATAGCACTCTATAAATTAGTCTTATTATTATCATTATAATTGTATACATAATTGGCCACTCCCCATCGGGGCTTTTCAGGACCAATGCAAACAAACAATGAGAAATTAATATTCAAACATAACTAGGTTAAGAATCCCAACTGGCGGGAGGCAGACCACTTGGCTATTTACAAGCGTAGCCGAGAAGTTGAACTTGGGGCTTCTGAGAACAATATCTGCTAGCGGTCAGAACGGGATTTGAACCCGCGACCTACGGATTTCAAATCCGGCGCTCTAACCACTCGGCCACGCTGCCTCCTCCTTATCATTATGATTATGTTTTTCAATATTATTAGTAGTAGAAGTGTTTATTACTATCGTTGATAATATTGTTGTAGGCATGTTTTTGGTTGATGTTATTGTTGTTATCTCGCCTTTATATAAATTTCCCTTATAATATTTGTCATATAGTGGATGTCACAGCGAAAGTGAACGTGAGAGAACACATGCGAATTCACCAGTAACTGGAATCAAACGAGCGAGAAAAAGAGAAAGTGAACGGCCTCGCCTGAGCGGACCCGGCTCCGGTAGCGGGTGTCAGAGGGAAGGTGAGAGTGAGACAACACATGAGAATTCACCAGCAACTGCCAGCAAACGAGCGAGAAAAGAAGAAAGTGGACGCCCTGGCGTGAGCGGACCCGCCTGCGGTAGAGGATGTCAGAGGGAAGGTGAGAGCGAGAGAACACATGCGAATTCACTAGCAACTGCCAGCAAACGAGTGAGAAAAGAAGAAAGTGGACCGCCTGGTGTGAGCGGACCCGCCTCTGGTAGCGCATGTCAGAGAAAAGGTGAGAGTGAGAGAACACATGAGAATTTACCAGCAACTGCCGGCAAACAAGCGAGGAAAGAAGAAAGTGGACGGTCTGGCGTGCACGGACCCGCCTCTGGTAGCGCATGTCAGAGAGAAGGTGAGAGTGAGAGAACACATGAGACCAGCAACTGCCAGCAAATGAGGGATAAAAGAAGAAAGTGAAAGGCCCCGCGTGAACAGAGTCTCCATTGGTTCTGGACATCACAGAGGATGCAGCGAGCAGCCACATGCAAATGCGGGCACTAGCGATGGCCAGTGTCCCATGGAAATTATTATCGTCGACAGGCGAGATGACAGTTCGGTCACCAAATCATCTGCAAATGGTGGAGGAAGCCCAAGTACGTCTTCTGTAGTTATTGACTTAGATGCAGGCCAAGATCCATCTTCCTCTTCATTGCAAAAGAGAAACGATGACATCAGCTGTCTTGAAGCAGACACTCTTAGCTGTTTGTCTACGTGTGAGGTACGTTGACATCTTTGTGCTTTGAAATGCGTGAGGGTTTTTTTAAGTGCTAGATGTATTCCACTGCTTGTGCATTATGTTGAACTCTCAAAGTATTGTCTAGTTGATAGCAACATTTCAATTTTGTATTCAAATTTGTATTTCAGTGGTTGATTGGATGAACCCCTGACAAGTGTAATATACCTTCTACTTTTATTATTACATAGACTGCTGCCTTTATTTGGCGCGGACATATGTTCGTACATTTGTGTTCAAATTCTTATTTAATATTCTTAACAACAAAAGAAACTATTAAGCGTTTAAACAACTCAATAAGCGTTTGAGAAATTCCTATTCTGTTGAAAATGTTCTGGGTGTTTCAAATGCACAATTCGTAATGAAAACCAACTGCTTCCATCAACTGATAAATTGTCTCTTTTGTATACAGCTTGAGATACTGGAAAGAGAACAAAGCAATTCCCGTTTTTGAATCTGGGAGAAAGTCAAGGTATACGCCAAAAGAAGCAGTGGAAGTCATTGGTTGGCAAAGTTGTAAAAACCCACTTTGTGAACGTCATCCCTTATGAGTACGTGAAAACGTGGCATTCATTATAAACATTGACTCATATAATCACTGGGAAGACATCAAGGATGACATGAACAGTGCGTACACAAAGGTGTTAAGGTGTGGTATATGGACAGTTGAGTGCCAAAAAGATGCTGAAGATCTGGAGTTTAGAGTCATGGCTAAGAAAGAGCTGCAGCTTACAAAAAGTAACCAGTACCACTTGGTGATCCACTCAAAAGGAAACAAAGCTTGTCCGAGTCTCGTGAGGACAATCTTTGTACTGAAGGATTCCAGTAGCAAAATTGTGAACAGAGTAGCCTTACTGCAGTATCATATACATACAGGGGAAGACGAAGTTGATTTTCAAGTGAGTCTCCATGGGAACAGTTGCAAAGGCTCAAAGGCACCATTCTACTTGACGGCTAAGAGCACGCTACTGGCTATGAAGCAACGGGTGGTTAACACAGCACCTTCCCAGGTATATGAAATGGTCTCGGATCAAGCAGGAGGTTCTATTCAGGCCTGAACACCTGGTGCATTGCCACTATACGACTTAAAATTTAAAGACAGACGAGAAATCGATCCGGATGATGATTTGTTGGTTTACGTTAGGCAGAAAGAAGAAAACGGAATGAAGATATGCATGTGTAACGAAGATGTACCAACAGACCTTTGGGTCCTTGGTACGAAGGTTATGTGCGGTGATCTGGGACGGTTCACATCTTCAGAGAAGTTAAGCCATCCAATTTGCATAGATCCAACTTTCAACAAGGGTCAATTCGAGGTAACCCCAGTCGTGTACAAGCATTTATTTTTAACATCAAAGAGAACTGGAAACAACCCTATTTTCCTTGGTCCAACTATGATATATCATAAAAGGGACTTCTCAACCTACAAAGCTCTGTCGTCTGCGTGTGTAACAAATTGAAAGGGCCTAGAAAAATGTAGAGGTTACATAACTGATGGCAAGGACGCTCTTGATATTGCATGGAGAACGGAGCTCCTGAAAGCAAGACATCTCAGATGCGTGAAGCATTTTGAGGGTAACTGTTAACAAAAACTAAATGACATTGGAATAAAGGAAAGGAACAAACAAAAATTCTTTCTTGAAAAGGTCTTCGGCGTGGTCAACAAAAGCGAAGGAATCGTGGATGCCGAAGACAAACAAGAAGTGAAAAGCAAAGTGCGAAATGTAAAGAAAGACCTTGATGAAAAGGAGATGCAGCTGTTGCAAAACAGGAAGGCTACGTTCCTCAGTTTTCTAAGTACCTCGCAGACAGGCAAGAAATGATTGGCAAAACCATGACGCTGAAGGCAAGACGCAAGACTCATATGCCACTTGACAAGGATGGAAAACCTATTCGGCCATACACCAATTTATCTGAATCAATGAACAATGTAATGTCTCAAGCAAAAACAAATCTCCTGAACTTTAACAACAAAGGAAAGACCGAGAACCTTTCCAAGCTTGAATTCACGAAACACGTTTTTGAAGAAATTCACGAAAGACAAATGCGAGAGTTGAAGTTGGCACTATGTGGCTTGAGTGAAGAATACCAGTTGGATGAGACCGTGGAACACTTAGCTGTATCCGTTGAAACCTGGTTTGATTGGAGCAAATATCAGAGGGAAGACTACATTGATAAATTCAATGAAATGTGTGTTGATGCCCTACAAGGAAAAGAAATCAGAGTGGCACAGGATCAAGGAGGAGATACAACAGAAGATTACAAAGAGCTCTCCATAGACATAGCTTCCGCATTAAAGGAGCATAAACAATGCAAAGATGAAGTAATTGACGCAGTAATTCACGGTGCCCTAACACTACTTAACCACCCATCAGCCATCCAACAGAAGCCAACTCTTCATCCCTCATATACCAACAAATACCAAGTTGCCTCAACGAAAGCTAAAAACTAGGAAGTCGAATGCACAGTAAACAAAAGCAATGTGTTGTGTCGCTGCCCCAGTTTGCAAGCACTCCATTGCTGTAGCAGACAAAGTGGGAATTCTGGAACAGCACATTCAGTTCATTTCCAAACCCTCTGCTAAGAAGGGCCCACGTTCAGCTTTGTCAGAGGCAAATGTAAACAAAGAGGTGGCAGGGAAAAAAGGTGGAAAGAACAAGTACACATACCGACCTTCGCAATCACAGCAGGAGGTGCCAGACAAAGCCAGTGGACAAGTCTTATCCCAGAGCTCCACAGGGTAGAGATATAAGGAGATCCATCGCAACGACAACCCATTCGTTTTACGTATTCTGCCCAAGAATGCAAAGAAGTGCAAACAGTGTGGGACGGATTTTTGCCACCGACTGCAAATTATCCCGCATGACCTGGTATTTGAGCATCAAGAGCGCTTTTATTTCCCCCTTAATGACGACGGGAAACAGAAGCAGGCGTCAACAAAAGAAGTAACCAGGTACTACCATGCAAACTTGGCCTGCACAAAAGCACACTTTCCGTACTTTGCCAAAGAATACATTGCTATACCACCAGTCGTGTCCTCTTTGCTGCACAAGTCGCACAAGACCTATCTTAACACCCATTTTGGTCTTCACCTGTAAGTATTTAACCATTATTACCATTAATGTAATGCTGTTAAACTTTACACTGCCACCGTATGAACTAGACTCCACTATCAGGCTTCATTGAACTCTCATGTTCAGAACGAGCCACAATCTTGTTGACATTAAAATTTACTGATAATTTTTCAGTAATTTTTCAGTCTCACTCAGTGTATAAAAGCTGCGAGTTCGTGAGCCCTGGTCACAACTGCTCACAGCCACTTGAGCACTTAACAAAATGCAACTGACGAAGAAACGCCACTCTGCTTCCGAAACCGGTCTTGCACTAAACAATTAGTTCTTATCAGAACTCTGATGGCCACTCCAAAAGGCGATTTAGTCGCCGCCATTCTTGCCGTCACTGACAACAAAACTTTTGATGTTCAAAAACATTACAAGCCTACATAAACGTTTCATTATACGCACTTCTCTTAAATCACCTTCTCAGTATTAAGAAGGGTTTTTATTAAAGGAGAAACTTTGCGTTTACTGAGAACAAACTCGGCTAAAGAAACTTTCAAGTTACGAAAGCTAGAATTTCTAACTCGTTTACTCGAGTGAGACAATCCTAGAGAACTCGCCGCAAATATTTTAGCCGAAGTAAACTCTCGTTATGAAACGAGGCTCTACAAAACAAAAACATCCTGAAATGTTTTGACTTACGAGACGACTTTGAGCCCAGCTACGCCTAACCTAAGAAAGGTTCTTAGGGAACATTATAACTGAGACCAATAGACTCGGTCAGATATATTCTGAACCGCCAATTGTCGCCTACAGGAAGGACAAGTCTCTTAAAGACCTTCTGGTCAGAGCTAAAGTTCCTTCCCATATTTAACAACAACATTTTGGAGTTATAAACGGCAAGGGTCAAGTGACAATATCACAAAACCTGCACGAAAGCACGCTTTCCGTACTTTGCCAAAGAATACATTGCTATACCACCAGCCGTGTCCTCTTTGCTGCACAAGTCGCACAAGACCTATCTTAACACCCATTTTGGTCTTCACCTGTAAGTATTTAACTGTTATGGAGCACAAAGAATTGCGACAGCACCAGTAAGGCACATCTTCCTTTCATAAACAGTCAATTCCAATCTAGTAGAAGTGTCACTTCTTTTTCACTATCATTTTTTTTCTGAAGAAAAAAGGAAAATTGCACATTACCACCAGGAACATCTGGCATGCCAACCATCTCTCTCACACCACTACACTACTCCTCTAACTCTCACCAAAATTAATAACATTAAGGTTACTTTCTTATTTCCTATGTGTAATAGATAATCTTAACCCTAAACCAAACATTAGTCGTTACTTTAACTTAGATTTAACGATCGCCTTAGCTAGGTCTTATTTCAACCATAACACAGTTCCGACCTAGTCAGGCCCTAAAATCAAGCAACCTATAGATATGCATATATATGGTCAAAAGAAAGTAAAAAGGTGGATGACATGGCTTGGCATTGAGCCATGAATTATGTGCACTGTCATGATGTGCAGAAACAATTATTTTCAACGTCTAAGCTTAAATATGATCAAGAATTGGCTTTTAAACAGCTGGGAGGACAAAATGATTATCTAACGATATTTGAGCTGGTAAGCTCGATGATTGTCTTTTAAAAAAGAGACTTGAACATAAATTACTTTTTTCGGTGTGGTTGGGTTGTGAAGACTGCTTGGTTGTTATGTTCTGTAGTTTGTTTTTAACTTGGAGGCGGGGGAGTCCATTTCTTATACATTCCAAGGAAGGAAGGTGATTGTAGAAATTTCTAAAAGAGACGATCCAAAAGAGTCAATTTATTGTTTCGTTTGCCGGCATGGCTTTATGTAAGTCCTCAATTTTGGGGATCAAAGCATGGTATTTGATTTCTTCCTAATACGTAAAAACGCTGGACTTAACTGTAGCCTTTCATGGTTATGATCCCAAAGAAGTTTAGCATTGTACAAAATATACAATACAATAAACCTCGTTTCGGTTAATGTTGTTATTTGATTTTAGAAAATATTTCCTTTAGCTGTATTATCTTTTTCGGATATAGCATGAGCGTGGTTTCATTGTTAGTTGACAAAAATAATGTAGAGACCTTGGGTGGAAAGCCGTTTTCGTTCATTTGGTCTTGATATTGGTATCAAGTTACCATTCATGAGGCTTTGTTACCCCCTTGAGACTTAACGCAGAAACAAAATACAAAGACCTAGAAAAGGTAGTGTTCTCTAAATATAGGAAGGCGACATGTTTGATTGTGATACCAATTTGTTATAATTTGTAATAATAAAGTGTTAATAACATAACTGGACTGTGTTTATTTGGAACGTTTCCACTCCTGATAGACCCTGGTACAGGTATTACAATCAAAAATGACCTTTCTCTGTTAGGAAAAAGATTTGCTAGCTGTTTAGCACATGCAAAACAAGATAAACCAGTTGTTCGCAAGATTGTGTCTTTTCCACTGTACACGTCTGTCGAGCAATGCGTGCTAGGCCAATAAAGAGAGCATGCGCCCGAATAAAGCCTGCTTAACCTTAATGACGCCCTAAAATATTCAGACTGCCCTTTCGGCGCTGTTCAAAATTTGGACTCATTGTATAGAAAAACAAATCCAAGAGCAGAAAACAGTGGTGACCAAAGAAAGACCAAGAAACCCCATGCATGAACTGTCTACAATTGCTAGTGCTCAGGGTTTGTCTAAAATCGTAATTTCCAATGATTTTCGGCTTTTAATAAAGGGTCTTCGCTTTCGTACTACGAAAACGAAGACCCTGCATTAGCCAAGAGAATTGCTTACTTTTCAACGAGAATTTTCCTGAAGAGAAGGCTTACCAACCGTCAGAATCTATTTTAGCTACGAAATACAGTAGCCATCAATTATTTATTGACAGAACGCAAGAGTCATTTCCTGTACAGAACTTGTTCTTTGTTATTCTGTCACGCAATGCTAACTTATAAATCAAAGGCGGCTAACGTTCGAATTATGCCTGCTGTTCCAGAATAATATGCGTAGTAAGTTTACCCGAGGAAACCCTCGACAATATCAACACCAAATTGGCTCTCATAGTGAAACAGAACAGACAAGATGAGCCAGTAGTGCTAGCAGTATAATATTGGGAAGAAACACGTGAAGTGTAATGTATTATATTACTAAGCGTTGTCCCTGTTTAATGTGTGTTTAACTTGTAATTTCTACGGTTTTCTGTTTACAGGGTCTTCGTTTTCGTACTACGAAAATGAAGACCGGGTCTTAGGTCTTCGTTTTCGTAACACCCAGACCGGAAGTCCAAGAATCTAGGACTCCAAAATCTTGTCTCCAGATTTGTCTCCAAAGCCCTTGATTCTCTTGCCAAGGCCCCGCCCGCTAAGAGATGATAACAAGGCTATGGGGACAAGAATGGGCACAACGGCGGCCAAACTGGCAGAGGGAAGTTAGGACCGACATTACGGTCGCCTCCAGCCAAATCAAATGCTTAAGCAGTGAGTTCACTCTATGAACAATGGCACAGACCTGCCAACCCCTGGGAAAGGAAAATCTGGAGACCCATGAAAAAAAAATCTGGAGATTCTACAAAAAATAGTGAGATTCTATTTTTTCCCCGATCAAACCCCTTTTCCATTGCGGGAACTATATACCTGCCAATTTTTTTTCAATTCATAGGCGTGACATTTTTCTCCTGAGAGTGCCAAGATTTTTTGTAGGGCTCAGATGATATCCGAAGATGAGTGAAGACTTCCGAAGACTTCTGTCTAGCCAGTACATCGATCAATATTTGAATATTTATAACATAACACATAGCTCGTCTAAAGACTGGTACTATTTAAACTAGCCATTTTAAGACCATGGCAATAATCAAATTATTAATCAAATAGATGTCAACATACCAAAAACTAAAACAGTGATATCTTTCTTGTACGTTTCTACAAGGCGTGAGAAATTGGAACACAGGCGTGAGGTGACATCAAAGTTTTTGATCTGCAGGTGTGACAATCATGCCTTAGGCATGACACTTGGCAGGTATATAACTAGACAATGCAATAAGGCAAGGCCACGACAACAAACCAGTGAAGAGTGCTGGATCTTGTGTAGACTCAATAGCTAACTTTAGCTTATGTTAGCCTATCATATTCTGTTATGTGAAGTGTATATGAAATAGTTCATATTTGAACTGCAGTTGTATATGAAAGTGAGGAATGATCATCGCAGTTAATTTTCCAATTTAAGCAATTGGAAAGAAGAGGCCTGAAAAACTCAATAAATTGACCTCGCTCCCAATGTGTGGCTTCATAGCTCAGTTGGTAGAGCATCGCACCAGTATCGCGGAGGTCACAGGTTTGAATCCCTTTGAAACCCTGATTTTTTCAGGCTTCTTCTTTCCAATTGCTTAAATTGGAAAATTAACTGCGATGATCATTCTTCACTTTCATATTCTGTTATGCTGTATTTTAAATGTAATGGTCATTTATCTAGGTATTCATTCTCTTCTAGCCCCTGTAGAAGGTTCACAAGACACAAAAACTCATTTTGGTGCACTTAAACTTGAATTAATCTTATCTTAAAGTTGTGTTTAATACATTTAAGTGAACATTTAAGAAAATTATATCTATGTTTAATTCGAGATTAAACCTATCGTAAATACTCTCAAGGCTAAACCTTAATGCAGGTTTAAGTGAAGATTAAATGTAATCAAAACATCCTTTAATATTTACTACCCATTTAAGAGAAAATTAAATATCTTCAAAACATAAATACAAGTCAGATTTAAGGGACTTAAAGGGTGTTTTAATCGTGTTTCCAAATCCTTTCATTTGAAATTCCTTGAATAATTTTCATTAAACTAAACCCATTTACTGACATTTAACAATTTAATCATCAAGTCAAATTGACTGTGTGCTTTGGAAAGCACCTGGGACTCGACTGTTTTCTTATTTAATTTGCCATTTGAACATTTGTTTGTTTGTTAAATACCTTACTCCGTATGACCACTTGTCACTTTGCGGCAAGCCCACCCAACACATAGAGCACACACTTCCTTTCTTTAAGTTTCAAATCTCTTTATAATTACATGTAACTGAAACATGTTTACAATTCTGTCAAAAGGTTTTTTTTTCACTTTTCCTGATCATCGAAGACTTTACATGTGAAGCTGTACACATAAACCTATTATGTTGTAAACCTACTTTGTCAGAAATCACATATCACATGCAGATAGTAAATATAACTATTTCTCGAATGCAGACAAATGAGGTTTAAAGTGTTTTGTTACAAAACTTCTTTTGTCCTGGGTCCTTTTAAGCCAATACACACTTTTATTATATGGCTAGCTCCGTGAGCGGGCAAGATGAACCAAATCGCGCGCTGTGATTGGCTACCCAAGCGGGCAAGATTGAGACATCTTGCCTGCTTGGGACTACCCGCTACATCCCGAAAGCAAAATTTCACCAAAAGCCATATAATAAATCCTTTATTGACCAAGTTCGTTCGGTCAAGATGGCTGGATATCGGCCTCGTTCTTTTTTTTGCGAGTTTATGGACCGAGACGAAGTCGAGGTCCATAAACACACAAAAAAAGAACTTGGCCAATATCCAGCCATCTTGACCTCACACTTGGTCAATAACCCATATGTAAGATCCCAGGGCATTGATTAGTGTTTAGTTGGTGTTGATTAGTGTGTAGGTAGTGTTTTGCTTCAAATTGTTTAGTATTTCTTGTAGCCTGTTCATTAGTATTTTATTGTTTTTTGTTTGTTTTCACACTTTCGCTCCTAGTCTTTTACCGTTCATCACAATTTACACCTTTAGTTAAGTCTCGTCGTGTTGTGCATGTAATTACTACGTTTTGTATATATGAGGCTTAGTTTTCTTGTTATTTGGGTTTGGCTTGGAGCAGTTTTTCTTTGCAGTCGTGCTGACGCCCAGTTTAATATAGTTTTTTCCCTTCCAGTTGAATTGAGTTGTCGCCGAATGCAGTTGAATGTTGTTTAATGTAGTTTTCTTTTTGTGGCCGTTACAATGTAAGTATATCTTTACCGTCGTTTCTTTTTCAGCTGTATTTCGTTGGCAGTTGGTACAATTCTGTTTTTTATTCATGTTGTAACTTTTAGTTCGTTTACCTTTTAGTTTCAACCTACGGATTAAAGTGTACATCAATGTAAATGCATCCGTCGAGTTGAGAACGTTTGTCTGCAGTTATACCATACATCCAGCATACATGTAAAAAGGCAAACAATTAACTGTTTTCAAAATATTAAAGTTTTTTACCGATAATGTCTTGGGGTTGACACAAGTCACTTGTAAAACTGAAATACAAAGTATAAACAGATACACTGTACCTACACTGAAAAGCTATGAAGCTAAAATCAAAACTTACACCTATCCAGGATTTATCTGTTTTGAACAACCCAGGACCCACAATTACAAGGATATCACACCATTTTGCTTAAATGCAATTTTTGTTTGAGAAATGATTTACCTGAAACAACAAATATACAGAAGTCTTGTGTGCACATTACTAAAGCTTATGGTTGGTGCACTCCAGATTAAGCTAAATATACTTGCTTCAGGAAAAAAAAGTCAAAGTTAACTAGTATCTTGAACTTAAGGAAAGGCATTATGCAAGACTTGGATGCACTGATGTTTGTGATCAAAGCATTCAAGTCTTGCATAATACATTGCCACAACTTATAATAATATTATTTGCTATCTATAGTGCGAGATACACAGATAAATCTGTTTATTGCAACATCTGAAATATTGTAAACACTTATATGCACTGAGGGAGTCACAATGATAGGGCTTTGTTTTCAGAGATTTGCAATGGTTACTGGATATACTGAATGTCATTGTAAACACCCGTACGAAACGAGCAGATCTGTTTATAGTCTGCTACAGATCTGCTGGCACATCTGTAGCAGATCTGCAGACAATCTACAGATGATCTACAGATTATCTGCAGATCATCTGCAGAATGTCTGCAGAATGTCTGCAGAATATCTGCAGAATATCTGCAGAATATCTGCAGAAAGTCTGCAGGGATGATCTGCAAAAAGTCTGCAAATTTGCAGATGCTCTGCAGACGAAATCAGCCTATCATGTTAAACAAAAAGCCCACAAAATGCACCAATCAAACAACGTTTATTTAAAAGATAGACAGAGGAGGTCGATCGGTTATTCATCAAAAGCAATTAATGTTGAAAGGTAAGCAAATAATAATACTAGCAGGAATTTAAAGTATTTTTTGATTTTCCAATGCATTCCAAATGAATAAAAAAAGCCTCGAGTAGCAACCACTTATTTCAAAAAAATCTAGGCTTCACATAGCCTGTGAGCAACGAGGGAACTTGGTAGGCTTCGTCTGTTTTGTTTGATTCGCTTTGCAGGTTATTTACAGAAACGAGATCGAGTAAATTGGATACTGAGTGAGATTCATTTATTTTCTTGTTTGCACTTGGCACCTTGAAATGAAAGCAGTTTAAAGTAACGAAGGTGGTAAGTCATAGCTATAGTACATGAATAATGCACAACAGTTACCGCTTATTGTGTTCCTGTTTGCCTTCTGTATCGATTTTTTCATTCGTTTTGTAGCTTGCTTAAATATATCAACAGATATCAAAAATAAATTATTTGTTCATTAGGTGGTTGGTTCACAGTGCAGCATTTTACTGTGTCCTAAAGTCTATGGCACACTAACCTTTGATCCCTGAACGGCTTGTTTCGAACATGTGTTACTAATACTCCAGCAGACCGGGGCCAAGCGAAGACTGTAATTAAGAGAGGTCGCTGTTTATGGAACACTGAAGGAACCTTGAACCGCACTGTTATCGCATGCTGAGTAATCTAGCAAGCTTACACATTGGTAACAAGTTCAGATAATTAATGCATAATGTATTCTAGTAGGTAGCAATAAAAGTAAAATCAGTAAAGCCAACTTGGCATATTTTTACCAACCAGTCAAAAGAAAAGATTATTCACGATATGTGACCAATGATTAAATCAATGATTACTTTTAGTGTGACCTTTTGATAAGGTCGTTTCTAAGTCACTGCAGCAAGTAAATCCAGGCTTTTCAAGACATACAGGCTGATTATGATTTTTGAAACATCGAAACAAGTTCCGAAAACTGAAAAGCATTGCTGTGTTTTTAAAGATAATTGTTACATAGAGTATTCCAAGAGATACCTCGTTTTCTCATGACTATTCTCAATAATGGAATAAATGAGTTTACTGTCAAGCGTTGTAGATTTCGTGTGCTCAACAGAACACATCCAAATACTCGGAATAAACATAATACACCCGCAAATAACTTGATTCACACACTGCTCTAAACATAAACTAAACATGAGTTTTATCCATGCTGTGAGGAATTAGTGATCGACAAAATGTTTAATCTAGCTCTTCGCTTAACTCGTTTGTTTACATTGTTCGATCATGTCAAAAAAAACTATGTTAATTCCGTTTTAACAGCTTCTTCTATTTGCTTCAATAGGCCTTTTTCTCGCAAAATGTGTTCTTCATTTTTAAGTCTAAAATACAGTAAGTGCAATAAAACTCCAAACTTCAAAGTCAAGTGTGACAAAGACTGTCTGGCGGCCCGAGGTGGAGCAGCTTGCTTGCAGACTAATTATTTCTATTTTGCGCGCCTAAATTAATTTATTCTTCTTAAGAAATTACATGGCTGGATTGCTTGTTCGCTTCAGAAACTACCCATTTAAATGATCCAAGCCTCCTGAGCTGTTCTTTAAATGTTACTGTTAACTATAGTTACGTATGTGCAATGCATGTGTACATGAATCTTCTCAAACAGTAAAAATCACCGTTACTCCATAACAAACTTAGTTAATATGATTTCAGGACGAATACTGTGAATAAAATTGTTTCTCAATTTGCTGCTCACGTCTGATAATTACGATTTACTCTATTTTTTGAACAATCATCAGAGTTTAGTCAAACTGGAATGTTACATTAAAAGAGGTCTTAAAACAGTTAAAAAACCACCAACCTCCAGCACTGTCTTAAATTTTCCCTGGGTAGGGAGTTTTACCGGTCTCCCTTTCTTTCTGGCCTCCTCCCAGTCAAGCCCTGGAAGATTTATCCAGCATAATGTACTTGCGAAGCACTTGCGATGCTATATAAATCTTCTTCCATCCAAAGAACTATAGCAAAAGTCATCTTTTTATATCGAAAAGCAATTTCTTAGACTGTTTTGTTTGCGCGCAAAGTTTGAATGTGACACTTCAACTGAAAGGAATACCAGTATTAGCATCTCCTGACAGGTGTCGGATCAGTTGGATGATTGGAAGGCATTGAAATGTGAACGAAGCTCTGAACGAAGGTCAAACTGACCGTAATTGCATGGGAAAATGTTGGTAATGACCTGCGATATATGTATTGATCTCCTTCTGACTTCTTCATCCTTGACCAACAGCCCTAATACAGGCAAGGTAATTGAACGAAGTAACGAAAAAACGTGACGTTGACCCCCGGGCGTTGACCCTCGGAACTCAGACGTGCGCTATTTTATTATCGTGTTACCACAAGCGTCAATACCACTATCATGCAACGTTTTTACTGACAAGTTGACTATATGTCAGTGTTTGACCCAAAGGGAAAAGAAAGTAATGACTCAAACTTTCAAGGCCACAAAAACTTTACAAATGGAATGATTGCAGACTTCAATAATCTTATTTTGAGACGGATTGCGCCACTAATCAAGTTGAGCATAGTTAAGATCTTCCTTCCTTTTGTTTTGTTTTCTTTCAATCACCCCGGCACGAAAAATAATTGAACAATGTTGAAAGTCAAAGATAGATGCCAGAAGGGAAAAAATTCATCAGTGCTCGATGAGTGTTAAGTCAGAAGGATGGTTTTAAAAAGGGATCAGATTGGAGGAGCGCCGGCTTGTCAATTTCAGAAGTGTTTTCGATGATTTATTTTCAGTGGCGGCATGACCTTCACATCAATCACGCAACTGATAAGAAGAATGTCTCCTCACGTTTTGAAGCTGTTGTAGGTAAGAAAAATAATCATTGTACAGAAATTTAACCATCTTATTCCTCTTCTCATGATTCAATCACGTGTTGACTTCAACTTTCGTATCGTTGTTCTATCAACACTGATATGTCGATCGATGGATTGTTTTTTCCCTGAGCGTTTGGAACTGAGAATTTAACACTAATGCGCTCTGCACTGCTCTTAAATTTTATTGAAAGAATGTGTCAGGAAAATGTGTCTAATTCCAATATAATAAGGATAAATTAAGCCCCTCGAAAGTGTATTTATCATTTAATTTAATCTAAGTGTACGTAACTATAGACTGGCTGACCATTTATGTCTCTTAATTATGCATTTCGACTATCTTTTTATCGATAGAATCGAACTATTTATTATTAATCTCAAAACGAACCACTAAATGACTGATCCAACTAAGGTTTATGCCGAAGTCACGATACAATGAATGGTCTAATTCGATCCGGTTTTTGGACTTCACCGTGTTGCAGATCATCTGCAGACGCAGATATCTGATCTGTTGTTAGTCTGTTTTTCGTCTGCAGCCTAAAATCGCGAAGAGAATTCAGGCTTAACGTCTGCAGCAGACTGAAAACAGACTCTGCAGACGATAAATTAGTCTGCAGTTGATCTGTTTTTGTCAAAACAGATCTGTTGCAGATCTGCTGCAGATCTGCCCGTTTC
>JAHPZR010051039.1:10000-16884 GCA_019787425.1 Platygyra sinensis | reverse complement strand
GTTGAGGAACAGTGAAATTTTCTAGGGATAGGGGCAAAATTTGTGGATTTCCTACTTTGCAGAACAGTCAAAATTCAGTACTCCAAGCATACTTAGCAGTATTTTTCTGTCTTTGAATGAAACAATAAATTATCGTAGCTTCTATATATATGTAGGCACAGATGTTCATGGAGGCTTAACATTTGACAATGAAGCAGCTTGACAAGAAATGGCATGCAAGTAGTAGTTTTATTACTACCAGTAGCTGTTGATCATCAATACTGTCAAATACAAACGATATTTGATTTTAAGTCAACAAATGTACATAATTTATTTATAGCACAACATTATCCTGCATTTTCTGAAGTCATAAAATTATACTGTGTGTAAAATGTGTCGCTTATCTGTGTAAATGGGGTCAGCAATAAACAAATTGTGTATTAAAAGAAAGATTGGCGATATAAAATTTAGAATAGAAAAAATTTAGGCTGGACTCCGTGACGTTTTGGCGTGATTACATAGTCATCTACCGTTTTTTAGGCGGGAAAGCAGATAAAACAGTAGGCATCTACGAAACTCCAAAGAACCTTACAAAGAAAAACATATATACACGTCGGCCACTGAACAAAATCTTTCCTTTTCAAACTTGAATGAATTCTAGCATCATTCACTACATTCAATATATAAACTGAGTTAGACCACAGTGACACGTCCACAGCTACGCTGATATAACATGTAAGCGAGATGCAAAATTTATGCGCCTTCCGGCGAGTTGAGTCGAAGTGCTTAGCACACCTTAGTTTTAAGCATGAATATTACTAGAAAGAGAAACACAGAAACCTGGTCAAACCAAGCAGTAATACGCCTGATACATAGTTACTTTAGCATCAAAATCTTACCGTGTGTGCTTGCTTTGTCCACTGATGCCGTGATGACTGACCTCTTGCGGTCTTGCGTGCTTTCAGTTTGGGTATGAATGAGTTTATGGTGCAGAAATCGAGATCGAAAAAGTTTTCTCCATCAAGAGGGGTAGCTTTTGGGAGAAAGAAAGGCATATGAGACAATGATCTAAACGAGCGGATGGTCAAAGAAGTTGCATGTGATGTTTGGCTTACCTTTGAAAACTCAATCAAGTCTTCGGCTTCTAAAACGCATTTTCACGCAGAAAACGAACGCGTTTCTAGGTTGACTGTTTTCTTCAGCTGCAATGTCGTCTCTCCCGATAATATTTATGCTTATAACTTTTCTGAAAACTTAATCGAATGAGTTGAATCTCCGAGTCAGTTAACCGAACAACGATCGTTTACTGACTGGAGAGTGAATCATTTAGTTTGAATGCATGAAGTGGTCACGTGCATTATCAAATTGACAATGGCCAAATTGACATGTATAACCGAGCAGGAAATTCCAGAGATAGTGCGAAAATCTTGTAGTTTTTACTGGATCTCACGTCCATATGCTATGAAAAGTTTCACAGTTCTACTCTGATCCGTTTGTTGTAGCGAAGCCTAGTGACTTGCGACCGACTTTTAGATAGCATAGAGCACCTCTAAACTTTCCTGAAGAACCAAAAGATGATGATTGTTTATGTTAGTGTTCGCGTGCACATTCTGAATGATTCAGTTGAAAACTGAAACCCTTGCTTGGCCGATGCTCAACACAAAGTAGACTTCAATCACTTCCTGTTACGATAACAGTCACAGCCAGGGGGGGATGAAAGGTCTTCCCATGATGCTTAGAGTGAAAAATACATGTTTTCACACAGCCACGTCACGCAAATGGCGGTTTTCGCGCGTTAAATACCGGTTTTTCGGATGGATCGTTTGCTCTTTTCTTTAAAGATATCGGTAAGTTTTTTTTTTTGCATTTGTCTTTCATTGCTTTACTTTAATTATACCCAATAATCTTTAAGTAACTATTATGTTTTGTTCTGTTTTGACAGCTTTGTTTGTGAGCAGTACGCCGTGACGTCGCCATTGTTTTCTCTCTGACCTTTCGGCAAGGTAAGTTTAAATGCTTATTATTCTGATATTCTTGAATACATTTACCCGTTAAAGCATGAAATCTCTTGTTTAACCTTTACTGAACATAGTCAATTTAAATGTATTCTAATGTACTCAGGTTTATTGGCAAAAATTACCGGGTTAAAATAGCTAAGAAATACGGCGCGAAAGGTTCATTTCGAAGCCTTGTTTTAAAACAGCACCATGTGTTCGTGAACAGTTTTCGTTTCATCACTTCAGCTTTTTGCCCTACTAGTATTTGGATTGTCCCTTTTATTGAAAGGAAGGTTTTCCGAGATCTTTCGGACCAGGTTTCTTCTAAAACAGTCGACGTCTCGTTTGTTATGGTCAAGCTTATGTGAGGAACTGTCCAACTCGGCTGTCGAACTGCGAACTATTCATGTTGGTTCGAGTTCTTGCTACAATTCCTTCATATGCCCTTTGTTTTTTTTCGTTGCAGATCATGGACAGCTCCAAGAGAGCACGTATAGAGAGTGGCTCAACACCTCATAAACCAGAAAGAACTAAGCCGAATAATGGCAGATACAACACGCAACACAGTCAACAGACTTGCGCGTAATGAGTTAAATTTGAATCTTGTGGTACTAGAAAGATCAAAGGATAAATAAACCTATACATCGAGCTCCAGGAACATAAGCTCGATCAGATAGCTGCAAGAAACATTAGAATTTCTCTAGACAAGCCTATAGCTTTCTCGAAATAAAGCTACGGCGTCTCCGAATGAAAACGTAGGAGGACAAATATGACAACTGTGATAAGAATCAACCTACTGTACTCGCAAACAGCTCTAATCATAGCCGGGCCCGGCGTCACACTACAGAATGCGAGTAAGCAACACATTCACAGTAAATTTCATATTTTGTCCCTCAAAAGAAAATACTTGGGGACTTAAAAACAAATCTTGCAATAGAAATGAGCCAAAACAATACACTAACGCATGGTAAATTATAGAGGTGTCAAACTCAACGAAGGAACACGCAGATAACAGCGGAAATCATGCAGACCTATGACCTCTTAAAATTTGCCTTGGCACGATCTATCTAACGGCTCTAGTTTTCTCCTTATAACACAACACGAAATGCCCTTCATAAACAAGAGCACGGTGAAGCGACAAAAAGGTCGAAAGACCTAAAAATAAACGGCAAAGGTACAAATGGCACGAACCGTAGGAGTCGTGTTTGGCCTGTCTGTTTTATTTACATCATTCCGACAGTTTCACTTTTGTTTCTTTGCTCCAGAGGAAACAACAAAGACGTCTTACGGCCAAATCGCTTGGAGAACTGAAGTGCCCAAGCAAACAACAGATTTCCATACAAGCAAAACTAGTCACTGGAGTAAATTTCTCAGTTGAGAGGTCGATACAGTGAAGATATATCACACTGGATTCGTCGAATGGGCGCACGGAGCACTCTGAAACGCGATCGAAATGAATGGTCACGTGATCAACCCACTTCGATAATATAGTTCGAAACAAAGGATTATGGGAAGGCCTTTCATCCCCCCCTGAGTCACAGCATCATTTCTCTCTTTTTTTTTGGGGGGGGGGGGGGGTGAAAGGGGGGGGGGGAGGGCAGGCGGAGAAGGTTTAAGGTGCAAAGAGGTTTTGCTTACAACTATAAAGTAAACTATTTTGTGACAGGAATTTGGTGGCTTTGTCACGCAATATGCCGGATGCCATATCTTTGGCGCTGAAATTACCGAACCGATCGAGTTCGATTAATCGAACGTTCGATTTGATTGTTGGATAAATTGTAATAACTTGCTTTTAGCCGCCCGGTCATCCGACTAGTCGTGCTAACAATTTCCACGCAAGAGCTAGCCTGGTGCCAGGCTCTCGGCAAGGACGAAAAGAAATTTCGCAAGCAAAGCGGGCAGAGGAGCGCGAAACTGAAGAATTCGGACGAGTTTGTTCGCAAGCTACACAAGAGCGCGGTTACAATTACTCAGGATCACTATTTGTAGGCAGTTACATGCAGGTCACATGGAAGGCTCTCGGCCAATGAAGAGAAATAATGCATCAAATTATAATAACAGCTATATCATAAGTAAAAGGATGGGTAAAGAAACTTTTTAGCGCCTCCTAAAGACTTTGGTCAAATCCATATACGTATTTAGCTGAACATTTTTGTAGATGAGCGTCTGTGGTTTTTCAACTTGCTGCAAGGAGTCACTGAGAGGAGCTTGGAGGGTCAATTTATTTACTTACGTCTTTTTGCTCCTTATAGTTACACTCATTCTGCAACTTATGTCGTCGGTCACTCAAACTAATCTTAAAAGTTGGAATTCTTCTAACTAAAAGATGGTTAAAATGACCTCTCAGTTAAGGTAACTTCAACTGTTTCATTTAGTTGAAATTTTCGCCTTTTTAGAATGGCTAATACGACTATTAACATTAGTTACGACTATTTCAAATAGTTATTTCAACTAGTCAGTTTTTACAGTGTACTGATATTAAATGTTTTTTTAGCTTAGCTAGTGCAAATAGTTTTTAAAAACAATTTTAAATTGTGATTTTGTATACCTTACATTTTTTTTTTCTTTTGATCGCTCAAGCGACAAATAAGCTCGACTCTTTAGTTTGATTTCTAACATGGTTTTACAGCCGATAAGGCCCTTGCTAGGACATCCGTGTTGAAAACTTATATCTATCAAACATCGCACGCTCTAAACAGCTCCATGTTACATACCCGCAACTACACATTCAGTGAATTTCGTTCTCGTAAGAGTTGAACGGCTAAACACGTCAGAGTGTAACGGTTCAATAAATGTTAGGCGCAAACCAGGAGCCCTGGAAACTCAGTTGTTGAACTACACAATTTCACAATCACTTTTAAACTTACGCAGCTCGAAGTTGCATGATGGTTTAGCGGAAATAATAAGCGGACACTCTGTTCAAGCTTGAGCATACACCATGGCCATTTTTTTCATATTGAAACTGAACACATTCGTAGCCTGTTCAGCAGACACAAACTGCACTGACAGACTCTGTGAATAGATCGATCTAGATAAGTACGAATTTCTGAAGTAAAATATAAACGCATTTTCTAATAGTTGTCGTTCTCGCCTTTGTCGTGCGGTACGATATGCGTGAGTTCCCTATATCGGTTTACAGAAAAGCCAGGTCGAACAGGAATCAAAGACATTTTAGGCCAAAAGAACATTGTCGAAATGCATCATTTCACACAACATAATTTTTGCTTGAGCTAAAAAACTCGACAAATAATTTCATCGCGTTAAAGCAGATTCAAAATATTCAGCGGAGAGTGTTTGCTGAAGATTCGCCATGCATTTATAAACCAGCCTTCCCCATAAGTAAGTGAAATAACCCGATGGCACTGCTGTACAATCGTAAGATCAGTCTGAAAATACTTACAGGCTCCCATTTATGTCTTAATATTTTGTTAAGTTTTAGGTATTGGTAGTATTCTTCAGTTGCTCTCTAAACAATTCGGTGATTTCATTGTCAGGTTCCATCGCAAAGATCTGGATGATATGAAAGTATGTGTCTAAAAACTTTTTACGAAACTGAGTGAGAGACAAATTTCCGAATATTCCTTGCCGTTTGAAAGATATGCAAGTAACACAGCTCTTGCAAAAGGTAAATACTCAGAGCAGCAGTATGTAGGGCCGGGTCAAATTAAAACGGCTTTGGGATAGAGCATTTAATATTATTTTTACTCGGGCTTTCCAAAGGAAACGCCCGAGTTGAAATTTCGGCTTCGTTTTTTTTTTTTTTCGTTCAGCCACAGTTTGCAATTCTTTAATTAATACGCATGCGCGACGATTTGACTCTGATGAGCACATGGCATGGTGTAATGGCGGACGAAAAAGGTTTATGCGGTGAAAGATCATCACAAATACTGTGTATAATAAGCTCAAAACGGATACCAAATATTCACACAGCGTTCGCTGTAAACCCACGCTAAAAGATGAGGAGCGCTTTCGGAACGGGTTGTCCGCAAAACTTACGAGAGATCTCTTTATGAGCGAACATTTATGAGTGAGCCTTGCGTTCATCGAGAAACATGCTATATCAACTGAGCTATCTAATGTTAATCGAGAGAAGCATAAACTAAAATCTCATCGTGTATGTAGACGCGATCGTGAATCAAGCAGAATACCAATAAGTAGTTTGAAAAGTCTAAGGAACAAAAGCAGAAAGGTTAGAGAATTTGTCTATGCACGTATTCTTTCGTGTATACCCATGTCATCTATATTGTACGGTTATGTAAATGCTAAAAATATATTTAGGAAAACGAAATTTAACCTCGCCTATTGATCAAATATTGTTCATATGAATTCTTTTTGAAAGCGTGGAGCTCATTCGTTTTCCCGATGTTTGTACATGTTCCGAAATGAATATTTAATGTGGCGTGTAACTCAACACTCCGGAAACTACTTCCCAAGTAGACTCTGTGACCCCCTTTCCGCAGTATGATATTTCTATATAAGCGGTCACCCCGCGCTTAAGTTTGCTTCCGATAACCACTCCCATTTTGCTTGCGGTCAACCAAACCCGGAAAAACGTCTTCACACTACATAACAAATATTTTTTCCGCTTACTGCATACATAAGTAATAACCCTTCATCTCCAGCATACCGAGACAAAAACAGTTACAAGATAAACTCATAATTACAAAAAAGCCTTACCGAAGGACGTGCAACAAAAACAATGTTTATCTCCAAGTCGAAGCCCGAGTGAACGCAAATATGCGTCTAGTATCTTAAATTTAAGCTCAAGTCTGGCAAGTAAGTAGCTCGTTTTGATATCTGTCAAATTTTGATCTTAAGTGTAATTTTCTTCCTTTTTTCTTTGCTAAAACAACAAAAACCATAGGGGCCAAATCAATAGAGATAAATTCAAGTTTCAGGAGCAGTTTC
>JAHPZR010051039.1:0-5000 GCA_019787425.1 Platygyra sinensis | reverse complement strand
ATTCGACTACTTGCGTGATTTCGATTTTTCTGTACGATTTGAATAATGTTTTGACGACTGCTTATTCATTTGCCCAAACTAAACTTTACATATCCTGGAAGACCTATCCTTATACAGTCAGAATCTAAAATATTTTGGAATTCCGAGATATGGCACTTGGTCAAAATGTCAATTCTTTTCACCAACCGTCGAACCTCACGGCGGAGAACACTCTGCTTTGTTAACCGCCAAATAATTAGATTAATACAATTTTCCTGTAATTGTGCTTTTTTGGACGAGCAAGAGATATGCAAAAAGTTGGTTGTATTACAACTTTCCTGCACTCAATAAATGCGACACGCGAATCATTTGAAAATCGTCGATTTTCAGCCCGGTTGGGACTCGTTAAATTGATGCCAGGACGTGAAATCGAAAATGTCGTTTTTCTCGGAAATACCGAAATATTTGAGGAAAAAAAACACATGGCGTTTTTACCTTTACTGAGGCCAACTTATATGCAAAAGTAGGGCGAATTTAATTTTTCAAGTCTTACCGGACTATATTTGATTTTTGTGGACATTTGCTCTTAAATAACCAGGACACCAATTTTCAGACCAATGCCGTATAAGGTTGAGAGTTAAAGGGGCTAGGTCACGCTATTTTTAGTAACTGACGAGGAGGTCAAGTAAAGACGTATAAATAAAAAATTTATAGCAACATTAGAACTGTCGAGTCTTGTATAACCTTTTCTCATTAGCAACACAATCGATGAATCGTAATCTTACTCACCTTTCTCTTCGTCGAAGCTCCAACGACAACAAATGAGCAGCGAATGTCGAATCTGTCTTGAAGGTGCTGCTGCTCTTAAGCGTGTTCCACGTTGAATGAATGTCTTTGCTGACTCTTATTCGCGTAAATTTAGACTCACGCATTTTTTTCCGAAGGAAAAGCTTGTCTGGGGTGAGAATCTGGCGGCCTGAGTTGGCCCTTCGTCCACCACGACTTCCACCACTAGAGGATGACATCGGAATTATAACCGAAAAGTCCAGCGAAAGGTAAAAATAACTACGTCAAAATAAAGTTTGATAAATGCCCTTGAAGCTGCTAAACGATTGGAGAAGTTCGACACCGCGATTGCTCAGGATTGAACAGATTGCTTTCAACTCGACGCCAATGGCGGAAATTTTGAAAAAAGACTTTCAGCTTTTTTTCAATCGTGTTCGTACCCAGTCCCCTTGCGCAAGGCCGTGACCTAGCCCCTTTAATGACGATTTGAATATTGCAAACATTAGAAGGTTTTGTATGGAAGCGAGGAAGCTTTGCCCTCCAGAAACCTTTTCTGTTATTAGAAGCTGCTGGCTTATAACCATTGGAAATAGAAAGAGGGGTAAAATATTAGGAAAAATGGAAATTTCTAGGCCCTTACACCGAAAGGCAAAGATTTTATGGCAGCTTGAAAACTTGCAAAATTACAAGGATTTGTATGGAAAACCACTGGAGCGTGACTGGATGGCAAAGCGACTTCTTCTCATACAAATCCTTCTAATTTTTAACGTCCATAAAAATTCCCCCTTAAACTGATATAAACCTGAAAATTTGCATGTAAGCTTATTTGGAACTGTTCTTTCCATTTCTGATAACCTTATGCATTACCAATGATTAATCAGTGTGTTCTTGAAAAGCACGTCACGTGACCAACTGTTGCAAAAGGCCTATTCCGTTGCAGTTCATAAATTGATATTGAAACCTTGATGGTCACATTACCTTCATTTCATTTGTATTTATGCAGTTCATATTATTCATTCTATGCAACATAGCAAGCGCAAGAATTACCACAGCCTGGTTTATAACGGCGTTCGCGTCAAAATGTTTGCTTAAAGATAAACTGATTTCAATCGAGATGATGTGAAACCGTAACACACAATAAAGAAGCCACAATTGTAAAGCGAATTAAGAAATTTACTTTTACATCATATTTAAGACCTGCGGAATAATATACACTGCATTCGAAGGTTGTGGCATTTCAATCGTGCGAGCGATAAAGATCCGGCTCAAACTTGGCATTATTACATCGTAAAGTGTTTCGGCTTATTTTTGCTTACACTAAATACAACATTCGTACTTGATGGCAATACTCCTTCCCACTGAAGAGTGGATCGGAGGAAGGAACCCAAATGGAAAGGCTGCTGCGAAAATTCATCTCCTTGAACAGGTTGCAGCGATAAACATTGTCTAGAGAAACCAATAAGGGCTAAATTTATCCCACTTTTGCGCTACTTTGTTCCAAAGCCCATTGCTCTTTAATGATCAACTCCTCAAGAACAAGGCATAAACGATAATCCCAGAATAATCAGTAGTTGCCATTCTTTCCACCTTGATTCAGCAAGGTCTTTATCAGAAGTATAATTTATCAATGCTAGTAAGTAAAGATTGTGGACTTGACACTAGATAAAAACGGAAAATCTTGGCAGATCCAAAAGATTTCCTCGTCTGAGGCTTCAATGATTCGAACCTAACTTATCGATTTTATGCCGGGTTACTTTACTTACTATAAATTGTATCGAAAATGCCCTTTTACAGTGAAAGTAATAGAATTAATTTAATTGCCCCTCACAGACCTTCCAATCTATGGAGAATTCACGGATAATTCACGCTCGTTAGGAATCCCAGTATGAAATAGTCGAGGATGATCGTCGGAAAATTTGAACTAAACCGTTTAAGAGGGACGCTGAAACATGCTACAGAATTGTTGGCTTTGTACTTTACAATTAGCTTTCTTATAACAGTTTTTTGCTGTGTCTACAGTCAAGAGTTTAGAAGCATCATTCAGTAAAAATGTTTGCAGTTATATTTACACGTGAGAAGATTCCGTACAACAAATTTTATTTAATTATTTTGCTGTCGGGTTTGAAATTTTATCCCTTTAACCAGGCCATTATAAATCTGATGACGTAGTACTGCACAGCCGAAAAGCATTCTTCTTGTTCCGAGAACTGTCACTGCCAAAATTACCAACATATAATTCAGCAATGAATGCCTAAGACACAAGCGGCAATACTGAAACAAAATATTTATTGAAGTAAGTTATTCAGTAAGGAAAATTTACAATCGAGCGAGCCATAATCGGGGTCAAATGGAATGGAACTGTCATGCAGACAACATTCACTAACGTCTTGAATGTTGATGAGATACGTGATGAGGTGTTTTCTGATTGGACAACACTGTACTTAGTTGACCTTTCCAAAAATAAACTGTTGTTTTTGATACCGTAACATGCATTTCATGATATTTGGCTTTTGTTAACACTTTGTTTGTCAGTTTCTCCGTTTCCCCTCAACTAAATACTACTAAGTTTCGCGGGCAAATAAATTCGCTGTGGAAGGCTTATGAAATACATGAAATCTTAGAATTTATTAATTATCGAAAAAAAGGGTTAAAATCTAACATCACTATCACAAATGTGAAGCAAAATGAATGAAGGTAATGAAGGTTATTCCTGTTAATTCCTACCTAGTTTCCAAACCTTCTGTTGGCCGCTCATTAAGTTCCTCCGAATTACGAGACCTAACACAACACAACTCCCCACGGAAATCATGAACGCTCAATTGAAAAAAAAAAAACCTGAACTTATATCAACTCAAGATTTCTGACCTCAGCGTCACGTAGCTATACGGAGAACCAGGCAAGGACAACGAGGACATGTAATAAAAGTAAAGGAACACTGTGAAGGAACCTCTTTTATATGGGGGGAGTCACATGCAAGAACATAAGCCAGAGTAATTATTACGATGATGAAGACACTAAAGAGAATACTTGACGATAGAGCAAAGTAAGAAAGATTGTTAGATTTAAATCCAGCCAAAAATGTGCAAATATATGAAAATCTCTTCAACAATACTAGGCTCGGATAGGTGACGATCCTTTTTCTTGAATTAAACAACAAAAGGGAAGAAATATTTGAAGAGAAGATGATGATCCAATGCCATGCAAATTAATTCGGTTTGAATCAAAAACCACTCGATGATTTTTTTTTATACTTGGCCCTCAATAAGATTAATCCATATTTAACGTAATACCAGAGTTTCAAATAAATTGAAACATTTTAAGGCTGCTAATTTTCAGCGTCAACTCAGGAAAATATTGCGCTTATTTTCACTCATGTTGTTTGTTTTCTTCATTATAATTTTCTTTTGTCACGAATCACCATGCTATTGTACATTTCTTTAAATCATGAATTCATTAAAGGCGCGATTGCTTTCCGATAAATTCTCGAAGCATGCTAACATATGCCGAGGTAGCACTACAATAACATTTGTTGTTATTGTATTGCCAGCTCGGGATATTTTATCATGCCTCGGGAAAGTCGCCGGAAAGTAATCGCGCGTTTATGAATTCATGATATACAGAAATGTACAATAGCATCATCGAGTGGTTTTTGATTCACACCGAATTTAAGAATTTCAGAGGAGATTTTTGATAAAATGCAAAATAACGGCCTACACCAGTTGATATTCACGCCAATGTTTCTGAAAATCAAACGGAGCGATTTCTCTGAGATTTTCACTCGAGGTAATTATATGTTAGAAGATTCATTTAAGACCAGAATGCCATTTAGTCAAGTCTTGTGGACATAGTCTGCAATAACATTTAAAACAACTTTGATTTTGTTGCATTTTGACACCTTGAAAATTCACTCGTAATTTTCTCGAAAACGCTCTTATAGATTTTTTTTACAATTTTGTCATCGTTGAGGCAGCTATGTCAACTCCGAGATCCCGACGTCGTATTTCCGAAGTTATGTCTGGTGGCAAGTTATTCGGTCTTATCTAAACTGGGGCATGGCGTCATTTCGTTGCTATGGTAACTCAGATCTTGGTGAAATGTGCCCCAGTTGAAACTTTCATCTTTCTCTAGCACACCACTGACGTTTGATTTTCTGTTGGATTGATAATGGTGGTGCTCTATCGCTCAAAGTTGAACGGTATCGTGACTCAAAAATCCGATCGAGCCACCTTAAATTA
>JAHPZR010051038.1:0-14259 GCA_019787425.1 Platygyra sinensis | reverse complement strand
TCAGAGTCTCTAAAAACATAATTTAGAAGAAGAAAGGTATTAATCAAAATTGAACAGCTGATTTGTACCGCCACGATTTGTTGAAACTTTAACCGGAAGTGGCCAGGTTAGTCATCTTCTTGTAAGATTTTTCTTGGTAAAAAAGCCTCAACCTTAGTATTTTTTTCTTGATATTACTAACCCAAAGGCTGAACTTTGCAGGGATATTAAGACTTTCCGATATAAAACATGGGCATGGAAAATATAAGGTCTGAAAAACAGGCCATTTCCGGTTGCTTCCCATATGCTACAAATAGGTCCAAGTCGACATAACAGCCACTGGCTAACGAAAGATTCCCATGGACTGATTTGTTTACCCATAAAAGGCTAAGAATAGGGAATTACAAAGATAGTTTTATTTTTTTCAAAAATTAATTGTACGTTGCCGACAGAGAGGTTGAAAAGTGGCCAAAATTGCACTGAAAACCAGCCTCTGGGGACCCCTGAGGGGCCGATATCTAGAACTCGGCTAAAAAAAAGTTCCTTTGGCATATCACATAAGTCCACATAACAAGATTGTGTACCAATTTTAAGCAAAATCGGCCGACCCTCATTTTCAAGTCTGCCCCGGTCTCTCAGGCAGAAGCTCTTAAGTAGACTTACCGTGTGTCTTCTGGTAACCTTTTATTTGAAACTTGAACCCGCTAGTCGTCTCAAGAATGCAATAATGAATTGGTTATTGGAATATTGCACTCACTCGCTCTATCCAAGAATACGGCTAACGGGTTCTGTGTTCGAAAAATCAATTCACTGTTGCGACTTGTAGGTTTCAAACCTACTAGTCTTTTCTAGAATGCAATAGTGGATTGATTTTGCGAAAACGGAAGCCGTTAGCCGTATTCTTGGATCGAGCGAGCGAGTTCAATGTTCAAATAATCAATTCATTATTGCATTCTTGAAACGACTAGCGGTTCCTTAAAGTTTCAAATAATCAGTTCATTAATGCAATCTTGAGGGGTACACTTCACTTAATTTGACTGTAAGTCCGTGGGCTTAAGTTTGGTGTGATAGCCGCCATTTCAAGCAGTCGCGAAGTGCCTTACTTATCAAGCACTCTATCACCAGTCCGACCCAGTCCAAACTCGTCCAAAGAGGATCAATCAGAAGCAGTTGCCGACTTATTGCGCAGAGCACCCTGGGAGCTCACTGTGTATGAGACTGTCTCATGCTGGTAACAATTAAGTATATAATACTGATGTCAAAATCTGAAAACCGTGAATTTTGTTGAAGTTAGGGATAACTACGAAAGTCGACTTATCAAGCTTGCAGGGCTTTCCGATCATTTACATTTCACAAACAACAGGCCTTTGTTAATTTGGGTCAGCATGCAGCTCATTTCATTCTACCATCCTATCAGCCACATTAAACAGCATTTCTCATCTGAAACTCAACCAACTGTTCTGAAACAGCGAATCCTCCCTTCTTGAACACGATAATTCATCATTTCAACAGCTGCAAGAGTGTCGGTATTTAGTATATACTAAAACAGTGGATAGCGTTGAAGGTGCGCGCTGATTGGCACGTCAAACTCTGAATATCCTTTGCTATTTACCTCCGAGCAACTCGAGGAAAAATGGCGTCCAGATTTGCATCTGTGACAAATGAAGAAATCATCCAAATTAATTTGTTGTGGTGTATATTCTCTCACTGTTTTAGTAGATACTAAAACAACTATACACCTCAGTGTTGGTGGTTAGCGGTGGATATTTTCCCTCGCCGCCTCGCGGCTCGGTAAATATCCACTGCTAGCCACCTCCACTTCGTTATCCACTGGAAATATTTCTGCATTCTAAGGTTTAACATCTGACGTTTTTTACTCTTAATTTGAAAATACGCGGCAAAGAAATGGACGTATAGGGAGCCTTTCATTTCCGTTTGTCGCTTGTGACTCAAGAGGGCTGTTCGTAATCTCAGTATTACTATCAACGAGAAATTCAGTTCAGGTATATATTTGGATTTTTAGTTTAAACTGTATTTAAAATACTAAAGATCAAATGAAAACAAAAAAATGGAAAGGAGGAGTTTGAAAAAGGAGCTTTAAAAAGACGTGTAGAGTTAAAAGAGCTGAATACCTTTCCAACTGGTTATTACGTATACATTTCAAGGTTAGATGATAACGTTTTCCGGCGGACGTGAAATAAAACAACCCAATACCAATGATTGAGAAAGGTTGTGAATTGAAAACAAATTCTTTATTAAATTTGTGTATGTACAAAAATAAAGAACCTACTTTGAAAAGTTCTCTTCGTAAAATCCAGTTTCAATCCAATTTTTAAAATTTCTAGTGCATTTACTATTGGCAGCTCTCATCGCTTGAAGAAGACCTGCTTTGTCTTGTGGGATATGGCATTGCCCTGTGCATGCGCAACGACTGGTAAGTACGCTGACCATATCCAGGGCTCGTCGGTGATGTCGGCGACATAGCGCTAGGTCCCACGTGACCCATCATTTGGGGCATCATGGGAAGGTATCCTCCTGGCGGCGACGAATTAGGGAGGCTTCTGGGAACGTGTGTCAATGGAGTTCCTCTGTTTTCATACGGGCCTAATATAAATATATAAAAATAAAGAAAGTTCCTTCAGCGTCCAAGAGTACTATTGCCAGGAAAACAAAGCACTTTTCTAGCCAGAATTTCGACTTTTAGAATTGACTTAGCCTCAGCTTTTTAGTCAAAGAGCTCAAGCCTGTTATGAAAGATGGCACTGATCCTTCTTCTCCTTCTTGTGTTCAACTGGGAATAATTAACAATTCGCTGGGTGATTGTAAGATAAATTCTCTCTTTAAATCCCGGTTGCAGAGGGGTGAGTAGTTAAAACATTTTCTGCATACCTGATTAAGCAATTGTTTAACTCTTAGCAGGAGCCGTTGGCTTATAGTTGCAAAACTAAAGGTCAGGTTTTTTTTCAATTATCCCCAATACAAAGGACGTAATGCCTTCGTCTTAAGTAAAGCCAATTCTCTGAGTCCAGAAATACCCTTGTGCTTGTTCGGGCTCTGTTTGAAGATAAAGGTAACTTGGCAACTTTGAAACGAATAGAGCGAAATGTTTGCAAGACATGTTTTGAAAAGACTCCTCACCAGGATAAGAAAAAGCTGGATTCATAGCAGGAGGAACTGGCCGGGGGGCTTGAGGACGAGGAACTTGGACCTCGTTTCTCTGAGTTACCATGTCTCCATGTAACCTGGCACGAGCTGTCGCTGCTATTTCTCCTTGGTCAAGTTGCTTCATGACTTCCATCACACTAATCAGGAGACAACATAGTTATTTCTTATGACATTGAATTCGTTGTTTCAGTAATGTACTGAGCCAACCTTGTTGTGAAGAAGAGACCGAAGAAAATACCCACCAGTCATCGGGGTCGCAATCCCTGAAGCCTTTAGCAAAAGGGTTGCTGGCAATCTTGAGCTGGGTTATCTGAAACAGAGTATTTCACAATGTTAAACAGATTTGTGTTAGTTGTGGCTAAAACCTCAAAACGTCAGCTTTTTTTCTAATGAGCTCGATGGCGGTTAATTTACATCTTCATGTCAGTATCCAAAATCCAAAAATAGTACAACCGAACATTAATTTATTACTTTTTTTTCCAGAAGCATGATTTTATTGTCCAGAGAACCGTTTCATTTGAATTTTCAGTCGGAACAATTGATCATACTAATGGCGTCCCTACCAATCTAATAACCTTGGAATCGTTCCCACATCCCTTGAAAAATTTTGAAAACACATGGCTAATGTCTTTGTCTCGGCAAGATTTTGCAGTATGAAAACCAGGTGTTTTTATTACTGCCCTTTAATTAAAATACTTCATTTGTGAGTACACGCCGTGGCTGATAAATAACTTTTTGACATTTTTCTAACAATTTTTATTGAGCTCTTCCGACTCTATAATGGACTTAAGTGAAGAAGGATTAGCAGACCAGATTTAGTGTCCTGCTAAGGCCAAGTGCCTATGATTATTGGTCCCTGACGTACAGAAACGAACACTTCAATTAATGGGACTTGAAACTGTGTTTTTAAGAGGTATTTATTTCCCATAGCTTGTTGTAATCATGCAAGATAATCGAATTAAACAAGGGCAAAGAGTATTTGAAGGATGCGGGTCATACAATGATGCCAGGTATTTTAAACTCTCACGTTGGCATTACAGCACAATTCAATTTGAGTGTTTTTTGAGAACAGATGTATAGCATAAAAATTATCTTTTACGTATGGTGGGTAGTAATGAAATTATGGAGGAATTCAGGTGGTTTGCCATTCATTATTAAGATCACTGGTGATGGTTTGAGCTTTTTCCAAGAATAAAATTCTTGAGCGCATTTTGTTAAATTAAGACCACCTGCACCTAATAATAAGCTTGTCTCAAATATTCTCAAATATAAATCATTTATATCAGCGGAATTCTAAAAGCGCTTGTTGTCAATGGCAGGGAAAGAAACAGAGTGTATTTCAGTCCAAAAGAACTGTTTGGAGAAATCTGCCAACTTAAAAATTCACACATATAGTGCCTTAAATGGGTAAACTGTTTTAATACGATCTGAAAGGAATGTAATTGCTTCGATAACTTGTCGCAGTCGGCCCCATTCAGGGATTACACTCGAGACGGACAATCACTTGACACCAGTTCCGATTATCTCACAGTGCGTTTTTGCCTCAAGGCACTTCACTCCAGGTCAAGGCAACAAAACACATTAATAAAAAGAACTAAAATAGCAAAAAGCCTTGCTAATTATCGTGCAGTGTCATCTAATCAAAATCTCTTTGGAATCCGATTAGTTCAATAGAATTTTTGTAGTTGCGGTCAATAAATTGAATTACAAAACACACAAGCAAGCAAAATCAAGCGAGGGCTCAAAATATGGTGTTGTTCATTTGTGCAACAATGGCTGTTTCAGTCATAAAAATTATTATCATTTACCCAAATTTTATTGAGAGATCAAAAGAATAAATCAACAAGAAGAAATTACATGCGGAATAGATCGTTTTGCTAGAAATTTTAAATTCTGACATGCCGTTAGGACATAGCACTTGTTTTACACGTTTTCCCTAACTATACGGATTGGGCCTGTTAAATAAAAATTACAACTATAGATAATATCAAGACAATTAATTGATTCCAGTTGTTTTACGCCCTTAAGCCTTAAATTAGGCTCGATTACTAGCCGCTGTTCTGGAAAGGAGCCTGTCTCTTTTCGGGGAGGGACGTAGACTAGATAAAGCGCCGGAAATCGAGTCTAGCCTTAAATCCAAGATAGAATTTTGATACTCATTGACAAAGCGCCTATCGAAGTTGTCATCAAATAAGAACAGAACTAGAACCTATACTCAGTGACTCATGTTGACCTGATGTAATCTTTATAATTGGTTTCAAATGCTTTATCTTTGAGCTGGAAATGAACGGTCCACATTATTGGATAAGGCCTAAAAAGCGACCTCAGTTAGAGGAGCCGACGACGCTGGCAAACTAACTAAGCAGGGTTATCTAGACACCTTTGAAAATGTCAAATTACACCCATGTTGTTTGAATTACTGCTGTTATCTTCTCTGTCTTCTTTCACCGAGGTCACTGTAGCGAAGGTTAACGTTTTGCCCATTTGTTAAAATCTACTCCAGGCCGCGGGAGTGACGTTCTCCAATCGAACAATGGGCGGTTTTTCCCGCTCTTTTTATGATGACCAAGTATAACGCAAAATGCAGTCTCAACCGTCTCAACGCCTGCTTGTAATTTTGTTAACTGCAATCCTTCTTTTGTTGGTGGACTTAAAATAGATTTGAACATCACAAAACATGTTTGACCTTCTTTTTTACTAAATTTATACTTCTCTGGACACTTACTCGGACAAAACACACTTGACCGATTAAGTCATACCTTTGTGTGGATTAACTTAGGTAGCAGTTAATAAAGGGTTTGTCCGAGAGTCCATGCCGGGTTTAATTATGAAGAGAGGTTCCTTTGTTTGTTCAATCTTAAGAGGAATTGTCTACTGCTGTGCTAGTAACAACATGACTAGATAGGACGAGCCGGATAGTTCATTAAAGCATACATGAGGCACCTACATGATAGTTCAAATCTGCATGCTATCTTTGAATACGGGGGTAGGTGTATAGGCAACAACGAGTTCAGTTTTTTTCACGATCAAAATTAAAAGATCAAATTGCTAAAATTTGTGATCTTTGAATCCAAACTATATTCTATGACAGAAGTTCTCTTAGCTGGATAAAAAAAAAAAAAAAACAGAGAGCCAATAAAGAAAATTTGGGAGACATGATTAAGTTACAATACCTCTAATGTTCAACATCAAACTTCTCTAAGGCAATATCAATACGACCTAGTAATTGGTACAAACTGCTGCCGAAGGGAAGAAGAATGCTAGGAGTGTTAATGCAGGGGAGGGGTGTTCTAATACAGAATTCAGCCGGAGTTGTCGGTAACAATAGCAGACCACTTCTTGGATAACAGCACTCAGCTGCATGCAGCACGAAGCCCTAGAACATTAAGATTTTCATCACTCTCTTACCGACGAAACTCGCAACTCGCGAGCGGTAAAATTTTGATAACTGACTAATTGGTTCTCTATCACGGCTGGCACCTTATTAGACCCACTAACTTCTTCGTTTCTTAGCAAATGTTGTCCAGGTTCACTCACTACGCAGCAATAAAGGGTAACGAAAGCGTAAAAAAACAGCAATAAGCGTGAAAACAACAGTTCACACTCTTTAACGCAACTGGAGAACAAATAGAAAACAGCACATGCTAATTTTTCCATTCGCGCATAACCACAATTCCTTGCGCCTTTGATCTTACCACTACCACAATTCTTTGCGTTTCGTAAAATCTTCTCCAAGGCCCCTATAATTTGACCTTCTCAAAAACAACAATTTACACAGCTGTGAAAACCTCACCTACGAACATTCTTTAACACTATAGAACACATGGAAAACAGCGCATGCTAAGTGTTCCATTTGCGCATAACCACAATTTCTTTCGTTTCGCAAAATCGTCTTTAATGCCCATATAATGTGACCTTCTCCAGATCAGAGAGCTGCCTTCTTTCGCTTCAGGCTCACTCACTGCGGCAGCAATAAGGCATAATGGTCATGAGCATCACCAAGGAAACTGCCTTAATGTGAATTAAAATTAACCCTAAAGTGCAACAGAAAAATGCAGGAATACTGGCAAAGAGAGTTTGTTTGCTGGCCAACGAAAACACACGCATTGTGCAACACATACCATATGATTCTGATAAGCTGTGACGGCCATGAACTGCGTTTCAGCAAAGATGAAGGTGCGCAGGTGATCCTTGTTCATTTCATGGAGATTTGCTCTGGAGCTTCCTTTCTCTGATTCGTCCAGAATTACGTGGAATCGAGGCTGGTACTTGTGCATCGAGTTGAGGATAATCTGCCAGGCAAACAAGAACCAATCATTACCGTGCAAACGTTTCGTGGACCAATCAAAAGTCGAACTAAAGATATGCTACCTTTGCCAAGCGCGGGAAAACATTTTAAACTGGTTTCAAGCGCGGGAAAACATGTCACTTGTGTTAAGCACGGGAAAATATGTAACGGTTGTCAAGTGTAGGAAACAAGGATAACTCTGAACTTCGAAAGGACACTCGCAAACATCAAGTAGCCGACCATGCAGTTCAGTGGTTGAGATTATGGGATACTCAAAGGAGGTTTGACGTCAGGTTTAAGAGAAGTGCAGTGATGGCTCGGAAAGGCTCTGTTATGCGATAAGCATTACGTAGTGACTCTGATAGCATGCAACGTTCGTAAATACTAGTATGATTTTCATGGAACGGAATATCCCTCGAACATCTTGTATTTTCTCAGTTGGTATACAAAAAAAGACAGGGTCGTGTGTGCTTCTTGATAGTCTAAGTCTGCGGTGTTCGCTGCCGTCGCTAAGCAGCACCACTTATCAACGTGACGTGTTCCGTGCCACAGTCAAAACACTGAGTTATTTCGCAGCATCAATAGAGAGTCTTTTTCCTCTTGCTGATGGTGAAAACAAAACAAATAAGCACTCGATGGTTCATCAAATCTCGCGGTTGGTCATCATCTCGCTTTATGAACCCAAATCTGCGATAATTAAAGTGCCGAAAGATCCAATTTTTTCTTGGTAAACTTAAAATCCGTGTAGACAGTCAAACCAAACTGCTTCCTAAAAACACTTTCCGGAGCTTTTGAACTGTAATAATCAGGGATTATGTCCCCCAAGTTGAAGTTAATGGTCAACAATTTTTTTTTGTTTTGTTGTTGCCAATAATAACAAAATTTAATGAAACACTCAAATCTTTCAGGTATATTTTCGTGCGGGGATAAGTTTTATGGGCTGTGAAAGGAGATTATTGAATTGAAGTGGCAGTGGCAAGTGGGTTTCCTTTTTGATGATCAGAATTTTTAATTCAAAATGCCAAAAATCAAAGTTCAATCAAGGTTTACTTGAACGCGCCTCTATGAGAAATGTCTTGTTTACGAGCTTTAAGATATTTCTCGTCTCTTAGTTTATCGGAAGTTTTCAGTTTAATCTCCATGGGATCTTGTCCAACTTAACCAGTGCCGCCCAGGGAGTTCGTAAGAGATTATAAAACCAAATTAAGTGTTAGGATTTTAGTAACAAGAATTTCCGTACCTAATTCGTAAAAACAAAAACAAAACACATCCTGAAATTTTAGACCTAAAGACTAAAAATGACGGGAAAGAGATTTCGGCCCACCAAGGTCTAGAATAACAAGTCGGGAAATATAGTTCTGCATGCAATTTCTCGTAAAGTGGTTCACAGTACAGCATAAACTAAATAAATGTCATAATTAACGTTCTAACCATTTTCAAGTATATTTTTCTCGGGAATTTAGTTATAAGAAGTAAATAAACAACATTAACTAGTACTTAGTGAGTACGTGAAGCTATTTGTAAAGCAAACAAGCATAATTTTCTTTCCTGACAGAAGAACATTATTATAAATCACGTGTTCATGTATATTAACCAATCAGAAGATAGGGATATGGTGACGTAGACCACAAACTTCGCGCCTTTTTTCAAACATGTGACCACAGCTTTTACTTCTTCAACAAATAGGAAAAGGGCTGTTTTTTTTGGCTACTACTGATAGCTGTTCAGGCCTTATGCCATTCGTGCCTGTTTCCACTAAAATAAAAATAATATAACGTAAACTGCCGCTTATTTTTATATCCCCTGGGATTCGCAAGGGATTTAGGATGTGCTTATGACAGAGGAGCTTATATCCGAAGGGGCTCGAGGGGGCTTATAAGCGGAAGAAAAAAAGCCGCTTCGAAACGAGCTATAGCTGCGTTGATCGAAAAAAGGTCTTTTATTTACTTGTTTCTACTTAAGCTTTAAAACATGGCAATAAAAAGAATTCAAAACAAGGAAAGATACCGAGGCTTTTAACGGGATGAATTTTTTCGCTTTTTTCCGCTTATAAGTGGCGGATTACGGTATTTCATAAAAGAGTATATTTCATGAAAGAAATGGCTTACATGTCCGTTGTCGTCCATGAGGTTATTGGTCAGTTTAAGTTTGTCAAAAGAGACGATTTGTTTCATCCATTGCTGTCCAGTACAGGGTGAGTCCGGGTGAATGTGTACTCTCCCAGGTACACTGGAGTCTGCTTTGCCCGCTACCAGCCACTTGGAGCTGTGAAACGCGTAGCGATAACGTTTGTCGTCCACAGGGACAAAGTCCATCATCAGGATGTACTTGGACGAGGGGTCCAATCCTTGAAGGCGTACTTGGAATGTAGGAAACATGCGCCTATATACAATTAAAGTAGTAGTTTAATTATCCTGTTGAACACTTAAAGGCTTTGTTCTATACTTTCTTGTGGTACTATTTATCATGCCGTAGAGGCTGCTTCTAACCGTGTTTAACCCTGTTGATGACTGGAAGCCTTTGTGTGTGACCATTCGAATGAAAGCTATTGAGCAGTCCTTTGATAAGGTAACTAGTATTTTTTATGCTGTGCAAGGTGGTTCTAACTTTTTAGTCTTTGGATGAAACCCTAGACTAAGTTTGAGACTATTCAGTTGAAAAGTATTGAGATAGTATTGAGAAGTGCTTTCATTTTCAGATGGACCTAACTTTTAAAAAGGTGGGGTGTGTAAAAATTTAAACGTGCAGTTGAGCAGTATTTTAATATGGTAAAAGTCTTTCAACATTTTACGTTGGAGATGAAACTGAATGACTATTTTTTTGCTGTTCCGTGTGAACTGTAATTTACTGAATGAAAGCTACTTAAAGCAGCTCAGTCTTTCATGTCAAAAGCACTGTTTTCTACAGTGTATGAGGTGCGTCCAGGTTTTACGTCTCAGGATAAAACTCTGCCTGGTGATAGCTTTTCGACTGGAGGCTTTTTGATTAAGCATTACCGTAAAGTGGTGTTGTTTGTTTGTCAAGGTACTTTTTTTTTAAATGAAATTTGGTTCCAAATTCGGTTGTAAGGGAATATGCATTGATTAACGGAAGTATGTCGCTTATTGACAACAACAGGAAATCTTTATTGAGGGAGCCAACTTCATTAAAAGTGGTTCAGCAACAGAAGGCTCCTGAAGCCTCCTCATAAGACTTGAACAGTTACTAAGTGCACGCTTACCCAGAATGCACTTACAGACTATAAAAGACAAAATTGAAATAAAGGGCTACCTGAAAGTACACTGAATTAATTCATTACAAGAGAGGTTTTAGAAAGACCATGCTTAACGACAGACAGTGAGAGTGCTAATCTTCTATAGTGGTTCTCTTCTGATGATCATTAACTTAACTGTTGATTAGCAGAAAATCATGGACACATAAACGAACGACTGGAAGACGTCCTACTTAACAAAGAGACTAACTTAAACCACAACAAAAAATGTAACCCGTCAACGTTTTCATGGAGTCACGTACTGACTAGTCTTAAATTTCAACGCAATGCGATGTGTACACAGAAGACTACTGAAGCTCTGTTTTCTTGCTTCCAAGCACAGGATGTTCTTACGTGTACAGGTTCGGTGCATGCCTTTCATGTGAAAGATAAACAAAAAAACAAACAACAACTAGCTTTATTTGCATGACCATGAAAAGTGAACACAGAATGAGGTACATGATCAGGACAATACTGCTGTGAACAAGAAAGGGAATGATTTTCTTAATTCTCACTACTAGTCTGCTTGAGAATGTATCGATACTGTTAGAAGAAATTAGACCGTTATCAGCCCAAGAATTCAAAGAAGAAAGTTCATTCAGATTACACTATGTGCATTTGACTGAACGTGCTACCTTACTCTCATTGTAATATTAAGGTTTCATCAGGTCTACAGAATAACAAGGAAGAACCACATAGTCACATGTCTGGTTCCAATTTACTTCTGACTCGGCACTGAGGAGGCCGGCCGAGTAAGACGTTTGAACGTATGTGTCAAGTACTGCGAATTTCAATGAACTTGCTTTAAAAGAAAATTAGTAAAGCACCGCTGAGGAGAAAAAAGATATATACGTGAATAAGTGCAATAATCATTCATTCGTCCATGCACAGTACTCTGAAAAGGCCTAAATTACGTGCAAAAAGAAATTAAGAAAAGAGAGAGAAGGAGAGTTTCACAAGGTCTGTGTTTCAAAACGAGAAACAGTCTGGAACTGCAAGATCATGACAGACCATTAGAAATTGAAACAAACAAAAAGGGAATGACTTTTTATGAAGGATTTTAAGATAAACAAAACACCTTTATAAGTTTAATTACTAATTTCCACTGATGCACATAAGATGATCTCTCTTGATGGGACGAAACTTAAGAACACAACAAATGATCTCAATTCTCCAGCTATGCAGGATACTCTTTTAAAGTTAATTAATTTGACGTCATTCACTTCAAACGATACTCAAAAACTGCCCGGAGGAAACTTAAGAATGCGCCTAAAGGATTCTTTCTCAACTCAATTACGAGGTTGTTTTAGGTTTCAATCAACGTAGCATACCTTATGTTTGACGTGTGGCTAAACCCTTCCATTTAACTTAAAAGAAAAACATTTGGGTTGGGCCTGTCTTTGCCCTTACTTTTGAAGCCTTGAGTGCTTGGTACGGTCTTAAACAAAAGCTGTATCACACAAAATAATGCTATCAATTAAGGTCAGAGATACCGGCTCTTTCAAAAGCACCCCTACTTCACCAAGAGCTTACAGACTCAGGACAGTGCAAAATCCTCTTGTTTCAGTTTGACATGGGTCAGTCATTGAGCGATCGGAAAGCTTAAAACGCGAGGGGAAAAAAATTACCGCGCGCGATTATTTTGTTCTCCGCGTGTTTGATAGCAAAGATGAAGAACGGAGAGCTTTCATGGTTTATGTTTCCGATTAATTTCTTCTCCCATTTTCACCTACGCTCTCCTCAACAGTGTTTTTATTGCTTTATTGTTCTCGTGTAATTTCTCCGAGCCATCCGTCAACGAGCAACTTATTGCTCGTTCCGTTTCGTGTTTAGATGTCGTAATTACAGCCTGGTCTCTTTTCATCATAATCAATCTTTCATGGATACAGTCTAACGTCGTTTGTCACCATGGAGCGACAATGGGACAATCATCTACCATCGCTAGAACTTCATTTGCGATGAAAGATAAACAAGAATCAAGAAAAATAAATTGAGGTTCTAAACTTATTGCCACCCGGTGTATTATTTCACATTGAAAGACGTTTTAAGCAGATGTACTTTGTCTTCGAGGTTTCGATTTCCTGTTTATGTCTCCTGAAGTTTTCAGGCAAGTATCGAAACCTAAGATATTTCTCAGTCGGTTGCGGTTGTAGCGAAAGGATGCGATTCTTCCATCGAAATCACGGAAACCATAATTTGAAATCTGATATGAAAAACCACGATATCTATTATTAAACAAATAAGAATCTTAAGATAACTAAATAAGCCCACATTTACTAGATTTAACCTTGATATTGCTAAGGTACAGTGACGTGGAGCTGCTAAGAAGCGAAAAGGCTAACCCTAAAACTGCTTTAACTAAATGAGTGGGTGCTTAGAAAAGTACCTTCCTGCTTTTGTCACAATCATCTCTGTTCCCAGTGAGTGAAATTCCTCCCACAAGCTCTTCATTTCCAAGTCTACTCTTGCATTTATCAGTCCGTTGCATAATGGCCTTGACGCGGCGGCTTGTGAGCAAGAAGATTGGACTGGCGGAGGACTCGAGGCAGGGGAGTTACCGGTTTCGCTTTCTTCGTCCGAATCCTCCGGCATTAGGTGTTGGTTATTTACCCCTCTAACGGGCGCTCTCTTCCCTGTTCCTACGTTCATGAGGCGCTCTGAAATAGAAATTAAAAGCACAGACGATAATGAACGCTCAGGAAAACCACAGGAACGCCACAATGATTGATGGCGCGCGTGATGTTGAAGCTACGCATCTCTGCGTGCGTGTAGTAAATTACCTTCCATTTCGCGAAGCAGTATTTGCGAGTTCCAGTGGTAGTTCGGATTCTGGCGCAAAAATGCTAAGTCTGCGAGTTGTGCTCTGTCGATCAAGTGTGCAATAGAAAAAGCGTTCGCCTTAGGAGACAGAAATCCAGAACTGTCCATAACACGGAGTTAATATCCGATAAAAGGTCGAGTTTGGCTGCCTAGATTTGATTGCTGATTTGCCTCGCCTGATGATGTGCTCTCTAGTGATGTTGTTTTGCTAGATGGCCCAATCCGCATACGTGCGGCTTAAAATTCGTGCCAAGGGCTGGAACATATCCCTTGACCATTAATTAGTTAATTGACGGCACACTGTCAATAGCGGAGTATAGAATTTTTCAGGCTGGAAAACGATCGTTTCATTCGAAGTCGATCTTCGCGGCCATGCACGCGCAAAAGTGATACGCTTATCTAAGATGAACGCTCCCAATGAGGATCAGGAGGCTTACAAAGTACTAGGACACATCAGGTGCGGATTTTGGAGAGGATTGATGAACGAAAGGTTGTTAATGCATGTGCTGTATTAAAAGCTAGGGTTTTATTGCCTGAGGTCGTAACCCCATCCAGGAAGGCCCAGCGGGTCCACATGCCGCTCACATCAGCCGCTTTATGTCAGTCAACTTGTTGTAGACCAGGTGTAAATGAGGCGCTATGGATGAAATCCGTTTTCCACAGAGATGTTATCACACTTAACTCGACAAAATGCGCTGTAATCCGTTAGTTTTCAAGTAGGTATTTGTTTTGGCGCTTAACATGTCCGAAAGTGAGA
>JAHPZR010051037.1:22500-35700 GCA_019787425.1 Platygyra sinensis | reverse complement strand
TGTACAAAATGTGTAGCCAAAACCAATCCAGAGATAACCTACGTTAATAATATAACTTCACCAGTCTAGTATCCTTTATATCGGTACCTGTAACGTATCATGGGGGTTAAAATATCGAAAAGTCGTCCGACAAACCAGGCGCGCAATAACTCTAGTTTTACTGAACATGGATAAAGCTATATTTGCTGAAGTAGAGTGCAAACATCGCCTGCCAGGATTTTTCGATGTGCTCCAATTGGATTGGTGTAGGCAATGTCAGCCGGGGGTAAAACGATGAGAAACACACGCCCCGACTAAATTGAAAACCCAAACTGGTGTTTGGATGGAGTTTGCCCCCCGAGTGCCAACGGAGGACCGAGGAGGACTTCCTTTGTGAATCGAAAGGGTCGGAGATTTGCTCGTTGGGGAAAATTGAATTTAGATCCCTAAAAGAGAACAGCCCCTGGGGCGTGACTCGGCGTTATTTGTACCCGCTCAAAAGAAGCTTACTAAAAAATGATATGTATCTTTAATTCAGCAATTGGTTGACCACCAGGCAACACTAAAAACGATTACCTGACGTCCAAAAATTATTTGATTTTCCACATTTTGAAAAACCTTAATAACGGATAACAAAAATCTTCATATTTTCACTGCTCGACACTGAAACGAAAACGGTGGCCTCGTGCCCACGACTATAAACCCTAAAAATACGAGTTTTTCCTTGCGCTCCCAGCCTCACGGCGGGGGATAAACGTGAACTGTCGGGCAACGGTGTGGCCAACAATTCCGTGAGGGTGCAAAACATCTTTTTGTTTCAAAAGTAAACTACCAGTCCATTCCACGCAATATGGCGGGAATTTATTAGGAGCGTTGCTGTGCTTTGTAGTGAATATCCAAGTTGCTTGGCTTGCCTGCAAACCTTTGTGGATGTTTTCCGATGATGGGAAGAAGCCATTTACATTGTTCGTGGCTCGGCCGTTGGGCAGGAACTGGCACGGAGGAGAGGTTCATCAGGTATGATGCACAATTAGGTGTATGATATTTCCTCCTTCCAGCTTCTGTATTAGCTCAAACGATTCTTCTGCTACCTTAGCAATATTACAGCAGCGTAAAAGCCGAGTGGGGAAAAAAGTAAAGCATATGCTGTGAAATAAGGAATATTTCCCGTGACTAACAGGGAGTTAAAAGTTAAGTACCTTAATTATTTTCGTGTGGGCTGGACCCTAAGGACACAGTTTCGCTCTTAAAAGCCTTCTGTTAGCTTTCGTTTGCACGACCCTCCCTTGTACCTCCCCGGTTGTTGATATAAAGCTGGTGGGCGCATCTGCAATAAAGTCGGATAAGGACCAAGCCAATCTCCAGTAACGGTGCAAGCACCAAAAATTATAGATCCCTAAACAGTTGAAATCGTGATGTAAGTACACCACAGGAAAGCTACCTCGATGGTTCAGTAAGAAGGCTCCTATTCTCTGTTATTTACCTTTGTTGCACACAATTGTTGAGTTGAATTGGCGGCCGGGTGTGACTCCTGCTTCAAGGATGCCGATACTGGTATGGATATACAATATTGTTTTTTTGATACGGGCTACTGTTGGGCTCACATTTCGCAAATAAAAAAAAAAACGTCGTGCGCTTGTCGCGGAAGGCCGGGGGGGGGGTTACTCGGATATATCCCTGGGTGGGGAGTGCGGGCACGGGCCCCTCATATTGACACTGTTTAAGGACAATTATCCGCTGGATATTCCAACCCTGTTAAGACAGAATCCGATTTTTGATACCCTGTTTAAGACATTGAAAGTTGCGGTGAGGTTACAAATTGTGTGGCTTCTGTTGTGTACAATAATGGAAATTTAATGTGGTATCAATGCCCAAAGTCAACGGAAGTCAATATTAATTACAAAGAGTTGTAAAAAATTTTCGGGTTTATCGTCAAGAAAAAGATATCCCATTTTAAGGACAAAAATTGAGATATCGATTACCCTGATTAAGACAAAAAATGATAAATCGATACCCTGTTTAAGACAAAAATCCCGAAAAAACCATTACCCTGGCTGCCGCACGTCCCCATTAAGCCCCATAAGGAGTACCCCCCCACGGGGCGGAAGGCAAGAAGAGGTTCGAGAATCTGGGACCATCCAAACTACTAGATCTGGTCGATTTTGCCCTCAGATCATGGCCTTCTAAGTTTCGTTTGGTGCTTCCATGCACAATTTTTTTCGGAATAGAATAGAAATTCTTTATGATTATGAGTGAAAGAGTAACAACGAGATTGACAAATCACCCTGCTTGGTGCGACAGTAATCATGACAACAATCACGTTTGGGGCCCTCGTTCCGCGACTGTGTTTTTCAGTCGTCAAAGTAAACGTATATCGTGTGACAACATTACGTGAGTTATATTTATAGTAACGTCAGGTGGAGTAGTAAGAAACGTAAATCTCCACCAAAAGTATCAGGCACTACCCGCTTACGGTTTCCCCAAGCGGCCAGCTTACTTCTCAAGGGGGTCCAAGTTTTGACTCAAACTCACAGCTTCGGCTTTCGGCCTAATTTTGTATTTCATTTGCCCGGACAGGATTAAAGGAGTGCTAGAAGTGCTAGTTTGTTATTTAAGAGTCTTCTCTCTTGTGTGAACAAGGACTCCTGAAGATTTGGACCGCGCAAATTTTATCCTCTGTTTTGGTCACGGATGTCATGAACACTTACTGTTCGGACTTGAGGACAAAAACGACACTTTCTTGAGTCCATGTTAACATGCTAATTTCAATTGGTGGAAAAGCAAGAATTCGCCCAGCTACTACACTGCACTAATGCCCGGTGGTTTTTAGCCCACATAGATGTTAACATTTGATGCTTTTGTATTTTGGAGCATCTTACATGAGGTTTTTAGATAAATTAGTTTATTTCTAATAAATTGTAAATAGTTTAGTTAAGCGTTTTTTGCGGTAGCTGGGGACGCTAAGTGTGAACCCGGCAGGTTTTCTTAATTAGCTCACCGTGCGATTTAATTAGGAGCTATATGGATTACACATTGAACTCTCTAACTTCTTTTACTGATTGGGCCCGAAAAGCGTACAGTGTGAATTTTCCGAAACTCAGAGCCTCCGTGAACGTCCATAAACTGGCAGATTTATACAATAATCATGTCAAGGTCAGTCACAGGGTCACGGGTAATCATGTCATGTATGACCGCGGTGCATGATTTCTAAGGGTAATCATGTCAAGTTCGCGCGCTTTGTGTTGCTTGCCGTCAGTGAAGAAGCAAAAAACATGACTTCAATATTTTTTCTATCAATGTATAATAAAACAATTATTAGATGCGGTTTTTGTGATATCCAGAATAATCAAGGTCTCGGTAAGGGCTATCAGCTCAACCAGGCTTCGGCTGATAACCCTTACCTCGACCTTGATTTTCTGGATATCACAAAAACCTCATCCAATAATTGTTTAGAAAGCGGGTAATTATACAGTAAGAAATTACAACAATAAATAAATGACTTACGAATTAATTTAGAACTTAGGTTAGTGGAAAATTAGTTCAGTTTTTGCTCTGACAGGAGGTAACGCTTTATATATTCGGAAGTGTTTCTTTTAAAGAAGATTGAAGGTCTTTCAGGGGTCTTCCAGATATCGATTGCCGTGAAAGAGACTGATTGCTTTTCTTTGCTGTCCTCGTTGAAAACTCATGATCCGTCGTTGAAACAAAGTACTCCCTCTTTAGCAGTACTGCTATTATTCTACTTTAAGTGTATTAACCCTCGAAACGTTTTTATGTTCACACAGGTGAATATATTTGTGGGAGCAACCCAGAGTTACGCCGCAAATGATTCAAACGTCCGAGTTTTCAAAGATGACAAGTTTGCAGCAATGTACAGAGAAATGCAGGCATCAGGAGGCCATTCCATGAAAAAACTACGGATATTAGAGACGAATTAAGAGCGCTGCTGAAGGTCCAGTCCGTTTACTGTGATGAAATGCTTAACGATACAGAGTTAATTAGAGACATTAGCCATGCTGATGCCGTTGTTGGCGAATTGCTATATCTCTGCTCGTCTTTAGTTGCCGATAAGTTGTCACTTCCACCATGTAATCTTATCTGCTTCCACTCTCTCTACACCCACTGATGTTGCGCTTGGATTACCCTCCCTCTCTCGTATGTGCCGCAGGTAGCTGTTCCTCTAACAAATGAGTTGAAATTTGTGGACAGAATAAAGAATGTCTTGCAGTGGATGTCATTGTATCATTTCTACATCTACGATTTATGTCCGTCGTTCAACGAGATTAAGACAAAGCACAACATCACACCCGACAAGACAATACAAGAAACTCTTAGCAGAGTTGATCTGATAATTGGTCAGATGGATTTCACTCTGGAGCATCCACGGCCTCTCCTTCCAAGTAAGAAACTTAAAGGGGCTCAGTCACGGTATTTTGAGTTATTTTGAGCATCGACAAAATTACCGTTAAATAGAAGGAAACCTGAAAATAACACTTTATAAAGATAGAAAAACATCAAAGAGATAATAATAAACCATAAAGGAACAAGGATGGTTAAGGATGGAGAAGATTGACACGGACTGCAAACAACAAAATTGAAAAGATTAGCTAAACTTTTCAAACCGTTTAACCGTGACTGAGCTTCTTTAAACGCAAAAGAAAGTTGTTTATATCTTAAAGTATTTACGTAATAAACACCACAGCACCTCCACACCAAATGTTTGTTCGTAATGTTAAATTTATCTTCAAGACACTCGAGTTGTGGGTCCATTCCTACCCAGTCCTGCTAAGCTCTGCCAAGCGAGTTGGATCAGGTCATGAGGGAGGCTGGAGAAGATGGAGTGATCTTGGTGTCGTTTGGTACTGTAGTAGAAGGAATGAAGGACGCACCATTGCAAATGATGGCCAAAGCATTCTCCAAACTGCCACAGACGATCATATGGAAACTAAAGCTGAAAGGTACAGTTTGACCCAAGCTAGATGATTAACCAAAAGGCCGCGCGCTGTGTAATCTTAGGGCGCGTTCTTTTGGGATATTCCGGAATAAGATTATATTCCGGAATGGAAATCCAGGTATTCCAGAATGAGAATAGTTCCCAAACAACCCTTACTCGCATTATTCCAATTATTCTTATTCCGGATTGATCCCAAACGAACGCGCCAATAGATTTCTTTGTTGTGACCAAATTGATTCAAGATTGCTTTGATGGAAATGGTGATTCGACTTTAATGTTAACTCCTAATAATGCAAACTATGTCTTTCTTGTTAACAAAGCTAACTCAAATGAATATTTTTCTTCTAACAGGTACATCCCAAGTTTCAGTGAGTGACAATGTAAAACTGTTGTCATGGTTACCACAGAACGACATTCTTGGTCATCCCAAGACGCGTCTATTTATAGGTCACGCAGGGCTCAACGGAATGCTGGAATCCACGTACCATGGTGTCCCTATGATTTGTTCGCCTTTCTTTGGAGATCAGTTTGATAACGCCCGGATTGCAAAGAACGCTGGGTTTGGTGAGGTGGTGGACTTAGATACTACTACAGCAGAAGATTTTGTTAGTTTGATTCAGAAGGTGTTATCCCAACCTAGGTGAGCTTTAATAAAACATTAATATTGAATACCTCTTACTAACCGAGTTCGAGGTCCGTACCGTAAGTTACGGACCGAGTTTTTCCCCTTCGAAAAAAAACGAAAAAAAAACGAGGATCCGTAACTTACGGTTCGGACCGAGAAGATGAGGTTAGTAAGATATTTATTATATCTCTATTGTGTATCTGAAGGGAACGACTTCCATTCACGAGGAACGGCTTCAAATTTCTGAAGCAGTTCGAAAGCAAAACGAATCAATTTGAAATCGTTTTTAAGTCGTTAGCACGCTTTAGTACACAATTTAGAGTAAAAGAAAGTTTTAAACTTTTATTTGCTATAAAAGTTGAGAAAGTTTGGCGATAAATCACGCAACAGCTTGGCAGCAGAACATTCTCTTGAGCTGGTGTAATAATACCTTTGAGGAATACTGAGTAGTTTTCGACCGTCCCTAGAATTGTAGTTGGTCAAAAATAGTTAACATCAGATTAACAAAACAATTTCTTTCTTCTAGTTATCGCAAGTCAGCTGAACGAATATCAAAATCCGTTAAGCGACTGCCTCGTCCGCCATCAAAGAAGCCGCTGACTGGGTGGAGTACATGCAGGCTCAAGGTGGTTTGCAGTACCTCAGACCACGTGGCTTGGATCTACCGTTCTATCAGCTCTATCTGCTTGATATTTTGTTCTTGGCATTTTTAGTCTTAATTGTTGCTTTAGTCTTTGTCGGATTCTTCTTGAAATATGTAATAAGTTGTTTGACGAGATCCTCAAAAAAGGAAAAGGCAAACTGAAAGCCATGGAACACCCCATTTGTTCACTGATAATGTAATCTTCAGAACGCGCGTTATAAAACTTCACGGTTACAGACAGAACACAACAATATACTATCAAGTTCCTCTGATTTATATCGGGTTCAAAACTACGCAACAAATAATAACTCAATCGCAAAAACTTCTATTCTTCGGCCATTTCAGCTTAAGGTGGCCGAGCACAGTTTTCGCGCGCGCGCTTTTGCTGATGCAATTCAGCACGTGCACAAGGATTTCAACAAACAAACAAGCCGTCAATAGAGCGATCATTTTATTTACTCAACACTCGCACTATCTGTGTTATTTTTCTCTATAATTGAAAGCAGTGTATTGATGGCTTTAGTCTTTCATTACAAAGATACGTTAGAAAAGGTAACGATGCAAAGAACCCAGCAATTTCCAGCTTTTGTTTGTTACCGAAGGAACCCAGTTAAATGCAGCGCATGCGTAGTAAGTCGAAAAAATTGCGATTGAGTGAAAAATTGACTTTCGGAGATACGCCTATTTCTCGAGAATCACTCATTAGAATTTCACGAAATTTAGAGCGAAAATACTTTAGGAAATAAATAACTGGAGGATTAAAAAAAAATTAAAATTTAACAAAGGAAATTCAAGATATGCCAGTGAATCTTCAACGAGGGATAATTAAAGATCTGTTTGTTAAATTATTAAAATAGCGCTAACATGTGAGTATCGTTACAAGCTTGTTGCATGCAAATTATAAAGAAAATCTAATGACTAGATTTTCTGCAAATAAACAAAACCGATTTTAAACGCCTGTTTATAATTAATCATGTTGCCATGGCAACGGCACATACGACAGTTTAATTATCAAAAAGTTGAAGTTTGTGTTGTTAACTTGCTTGCTGCCATTTTTGGCGACCAAAGGATCAAGGGTTTTAGAAGCAAAGGTAAATGAAACAGAGGTATCAAAAACTGTGTTCAGCCACCTTAAACAGAAATAATATGCAAACTGCGGTTACAAACATGACAAAACAACGCATGTTGTAAAAAACTTTGATTGATGAGTTAAGGACTCGCTGATTCAATATAGATAGTTGCCGCCTTAATGTCCTGGCCTCTGAATGGCAGCGGGGCTGGAGTTGGTCCTGTTTTGATACAGACCTCACTACTTTTATTGTGCAAATCAAGTCGTTCTTATGCTAACTAGATAATTTGGTTTTATCAACTGGGTTGATAATGTGAATTGGCCACCGTAAAGAGATTCGGAAGCTGACGTTTAGAGCGTTAGCCCTTCGTCGGAGCGAATCATTCGCTCCGACGAAGGGCTAACGCTCGAAACGTCAGCTTCCGACTCTCTTTACGGTGGCCAATTAACATTATCAACCCAGTTGATAAAACCAAATTATCTTGTAATACTCCCACCTACGCAGCACCACAGTTTTTTTAGAAACTTATCCCCTTTATTCTTATGCCAACTAGGTTACATCTAGATGGGGAAAGCAGAGAGGTCTGTGTCAAAGCAATGTCACCCCCAGCCGTGCTTGCATTCATGGCCAGGTAACTAAGCACAACTGTTAAGTGGCCTATTCTTATAGCCTCCACTGGCTCTAGTATGACGAGGTTTGCAATACGAAAAGGTTTACAGGTTCTAAATGACTCGTTTCGTATAAGTGGGTTTTGGTTTACTGTATACGATTAAGCTGTATGAAATATTCCTGAAATAGAAGGCAGGCCGCGTGGGCAAAACAATTGAACGGGATAAAGATGAGGACTGCTAACCAATTAAATACGAAGCTCTAGTTTGGATTCGAGTCCCGAGGTCGAGAAGGTCGAGGAGGCTCACTGGAAAATTTAGATTAGATCATTAAAGGAGAACAACCTGGAAGTGATTCAGCGTTATTTGAACTCCAAATATTACTATAAAAGTAATTTAATATATGCTTGCTCAGTCTTGACCACCAACACAGTAGTATGACGGTGCAATACTAAAGGATACCTTGACGGCTAATAAAAATATCGATTTTCACCCTAACGGATAACAAAATCTTCAATTTCACTCCTCACCAAAATAGCCTACGTGTCCCGCGCCCATTTTGACTCTTTCCTTTCTACGGCCTGCCAAGACTACACCGAAACAACGTGTATGGCGAGTATCCCTTGCCCCAGCCCCACACGGTATTGCGTGACTGTCAGGTTGTGCCAACAATCGTGAGCAAATATCTTTTATCTCAAAAGTAAACTACAGACCGTCCAGCAATATGGCGGGATTTACAACGCTGCTGCCCTTTGTAATGCTTTCAAGTTGCTTGGCTGCAAACTTTGTCATGTTTCCCGCGATGGGAAGAAGCCATTATATGTTTGTCGCTAAGCTTGGGCAGGAACTGGCCGAGAGAGGTCACCAGGTATGCAAATTAGTGTATTTCATCATATTTAGTCTATTTCATCATTCCAGCTGCTGGATTAGTTGAAAAGAACTTCTGCACTTTAGCGACATTACAGTAGCGTATAGCCGGGAAAAGTTAAGCGTGTTTATGATTAAAGCCGAGTTTGTGTGGGGGCACCCTATGTTCGCTTGTAAAGCCTTTGTTTCGAGAGCCCTCCCTTTGCCCGGGCCCTTTGCACACTTTTAATTTAAAGTTGGTGGCGATCGGAATTAAGATGGAAAGGCCAGTAATCAGTAAGGTGAAAGCGCAAAATTATATATCACAAAGCAGTTGAATACGTGATGAAGTACACTTACGGAAGTTCTCAATAGTGTAGAAGGAAACCCTCTGTTACTTTGGGCTCGCAATTTTGAGTTGATTGGCTGCCGCGTGTGACTTACTCAAGATGCCGATACTGACATACGATTCTAAATAAATATTGCCAAAGTGCATAGGCTTGATTGAACACGGAAGGCAGGAAGAAACTCCGGGAGAAGCTGGACCAAACAAACAATAAATCTGATCGATTAACTTGAGTTCAAAGCTTTCTTGACTTTCGTTTGGTGCTATTTTTCTTTTAGTTACAGATCTCCGCCGCCAAAAGAATGAAATTAAGCCGATTTAAGGGTTCTGTGTACTATCCGACATGAGTGAAGATTACGATCACTTGCTCGGTGCTAATTACAGTAATTAAGTGGCCTCGTTCTGGCGTTATTACACAAACTGAGTTCTCAAGTTACAGCCCAAGGTTTCCTGTCTGCAGTTTTATCTGATGTGGTCCCGGGGGGGATACTCCCATATATGGGCTATATAGGTACGTTCCGCGGAATAGGGTATGGTTTTTGAGGTTCTCGGTCCTTAAATAGGGTATCTTTTTGACCCTTTTATAACTGTGTTCCTGGTGTGGTCCTTAGATAGGGTAGCTAGATTGTATTATCTAATACTGGAGTGTGAAAACGCCCGCCTATACGAATGTTTTTGTTTAAACTTGATGGATCCTTTTCAGTATTAACAAAATGATTTTGCAACAGAGGTTTAATAGCCTTGAATATAGGGTGTTATTTTTCGTGTTTGGGCCTTAAAAAGGGTATCAATTTTCGCTTTCTTAGTCCTTAAATAGGGTTAGGGTTTAAGAACCTTCGTGGCACACCCCTATCCAAAATTCGCGGGAGTACCCCCCCCCGGGGATGTGGTCCGGCAAACTCAACGTAAATTCTGAGCTTGCTTTAGCGTAATTATGTATTCATTTGCTCAACAGGATTAATGAGGCTTAGAGCTTTGTTTTTAGGGCGTCTCTTTGGGAACAGAACCCCTGAGGAGCACGAAACCTTTGAAACTCGTTCGGTCACCGTCCTTATCTCGCTTTACAGTTCTCAGAGTAAATCAAGACGTTTGACTTAAGACTAACGAGACTTTCTTCGTCCGGTCACATGCAAATTTGGCTGAAAGCATGAATTCACCAGTTTTGCTATCAAGGCTGGTTTTCAGACGCAGTATGATATAAGTTGATAATTAGCACCTAATGTTTGGACAATTGTTTCCCAACAAGAGGCGCTACTTAACAGCACTCTACAGACCCTTACTGCGTATGTCAGGTATGTATATGAGGGGCCGGTTTCTTTTCGGCTTTTGGAGGATCTTGTCCTTTGATTACCATTTATAGCTTTCTGTTGATATAAATGGTAATAAAAGGACAAGATCCCCTTAAAAGCGAAAAGAAACCAGCCACTCGCCTCATAGTTGGCCATTTTCGTTATCATGTGCTCGACTACTAATCACGAGATCTCTTGTTTTTATCCCTTCCATAGTAGGGTGGATATCAATGCTATTAGAAGACATTAGTACTTTTCCAGTAAACCATTAGCACATCATTATTACCTTAATGAAACAAATAGGGCTAGGAAAACTTAAACAGTTGTTAAAGCGATTACTGCGCCTTTCAATAACATGTGGACTCTAAAATTGAAAGGTCAACCGACAAATACGCTTTTGTACATTATGCTAGCATTTTTTCGAGCATTTTTAGTGAGGCAAAAGCATTGAGCATTATTCGAGCATTTTAGTGGCATCTTCCATCTTCCCAGAAAATTAATATTTTTCCCCACAGAATATAGAAAAAATCATTATGTCATTATTTTTACGTGAAAATGAAGACTTAAATTAACTTAACCTGTTCACCCAAGTGTCATCGAAAGGGGACAAGGGATTAACAGAGCAACAGATCATTCAGAAAATTATCTTTTAGTGTCTTAAACTTTTACATATGCTGTTGTTAACTTTTTATATGAAGTATACGTTTTTGTTAAGCACTTTGAACTGTTAATTGTGTTGAGACGTTGAAATTATGAAAATTTAAAACCCCCATGTATGAGCATTAACCGAGCATTTTAGTGACATTTTTGTGGGAAACCGAGCATTTTAGTGGAAAAACCGGAGCATTAAGGTGGAGCATTTTAGTGGGGAAATAAAAGCATAATGTACAAAAGCCTACCGACAAATTCGCTTTTCGATTCCGTCAAACAAATGTTCGGCGGCTCCTCCCATCTTCCGACTACTTCCGAGCACTGTTTCTTTGCGTCTGAAATGTGCTCAACGATTTGATTACCGCGCGCTCGGCAGTAGCAGGAGACTGGGAAGAGCCGGCGAACATTTGATTGACCGTAGCGAAAAACGCATTTGTCGGTTGAGCTTTGACTTTAAGAGTCCGCGATTATTGAAAGGCGCAGTAAAATGAAATGGTGGGGGGTTAACATCAGTGGGTGGATAGGGATGTTTCTAAATACGAAATGTGAACTAAACACGAATTAAATACGAAATAAATACAGTCACAATTTTTATTGTGGCCTGTGACCTGTGATATGTGACCTGGGCCCAGTTGTTCAAAGGCTGGATAACGCTATCCACCGGATAAATCACTATCCAGTGGATAGCGTGGTTTGTTTTGTTAACACTTATCCACTGGATAGCGATTTATCCGCTGGATAGCGTTATCCAGCCTTTGAACAACCGGGGCCAGCACTTTAGCACTCCCAAGTTTGGTCGTGTGTCAAGAGATTTTGAATCCGGAATATAAAGTGGGAACTTGAAATACGGTCTTTGTGATTTTAAATAGTGGTATTAGTTTTCATTCAGCCCGGTGCTAGCCTAGCTTCTTTCCAAGGCAATTCCCCTTTGGTCCTGGGGTCCAGAAGTAACCTGCGATCAGGCGTCCCTTACTTTTTTTTGTCGCGGCGGGAAGGTACCTTCCCGCCGCGACAGAAAATATAAGGGACGCCTGATTGCAGGTTAGCCCAGAAGATGAATCCGCATTTGATCTACAACTTCTTTCTCTCTCCATTCTCCTCCCTCCTTTTCCACTCTCGTTGAAAAACAAAGCCGGCACTCGCGTTCGGAATCCCACCAACTACTGTTATGGGCTAATTTCTTTAGGTAGTACTCAGGTATTGCTATATTTTTCTACTTTTAGGGTACGAATTATAACTTGGTTTAAGGATAATGTCCCATGAAACGTTTTTATGTTCACACAGGTGAAGATATTTGTGGGCGCATCGCAGAGTTACGCCGCAAATGATTCAAACGTCCGAGTTTTCAAAGATGACAAGTTTGCAGCAACGTACAGAGAAAGGCAGGCATCAGGTGCAACTTCCATGAAACACACGGATACAATATCTCTATTAAGAGTACTGTTGAAGGTCACGACAGATTACTGTGATGAAATGTTTAACGACGCAGAGTTAATTAGAGAAATTAGCCATGCTGATGCCGTCGTTGGCGAGTTGTTATATCTTTGCTCGCCTTTAATTGCGGAGAAATTTTCACTTCCACATGTAATCATATCTGCTTCCACTCTCTCTACCCCCACGGCGGTTGCGCTTGGATTACCCTCCCCTCCCTCCTATGTGCCGCAGTGGGGTACCTCTCTTTCACACGAGTTGAACTTTGTGGACAGACTGAAGAATGTCTTGCAGTGGATGTCATTGTATCATTTGTACATCTACGAATTATGTCCATCGTTCAACGAGATTAAGACAAAGCACAACATCACACCCGATAAGACAATACAAGAAACTCTTAGCAGAGTTGATCTGATAATTGGTCAGATGGATTTCACATTGGAGCATCCACGGCCTCTCCTTCCAAGTAAGGAACGTTACCGCTAAACACTGTCTGTCTATGTACCTGTCTGTATGCATGTATTTGCATATTTAGTCTGTTAAAGTGTTTATTAGATAAAGGTAGGGTTAGTCTACAAAAAGTGGCTCATTTGGCCCGCGCTTATCTCGTTTCAGCAGAATGAAGCGACTAGGAGTGTTTCTTCTCCTTTCTCGAGGGGATACTAGTTCATCACCCCTTTAAATTCGCCGGTACTGGAGGAGGCACTATGGTTGTAAAATGTCTTGCCTAAGAACACAACACAACGTTCCTGACCTGC
>JAHPZR010051037.1:0-7500 GCA_019787425.1 Platygyra sinensis | reverse complement strand
CAAACACTCCGATATATAAGTAAACACTTATTTGCAATTGTGACCAGAGCCAAAAAATATGCGAGTCAAAATTAAATGCAAAAACGAAAATAAGGAAAAGAGTACCCAGTCTGCACGCCAACGGTCTGCACAGTCTGCTTGGTCTGGAAGGTCTGCAGTTATCTAGGGTAACCACGGGTTTCGCCCATAACGAGTTTCGCCCATGAAGCGTTTCGCCCAGACCTACACTCGTTTCGCCCTGACTTTAATTAGACCTCTACGAATCTCTGATCCGACTAGAATTATTCTGAAGAGACACGTATATGTAGTTGAGATTCGTAAGAAAGACTTAAAACTTAAGCTTACATAAGCTTAAATTGCATCGACCATGATTGAATAAAACCAAGCCAAACCAAACATCATATCCATGTTTAAACGTCTCTTTTTCACTCGATTCTCAGTGAAAGTGATATCTTCCACACGTTAACTCAAACATATTTGATTTTCTGAGTTGACAAAGTCTCCAAGTGAGAAAAAAAAATGCCTCTTAAAGTTGCAAGCACGAACTTAATCGAACCGGATCAAATTCAAAATGGACAACCGAAACTCTTTCCCAGGCGCTTACCATTGTTTTTTAGAAAAGCCAAGCTGCTAAGCTTTGCTACGAGAACGAACGAATTATTCTTCTTGCAAGCGCAAAGCAAATTCACTTGGGAACAAACCAGACTGCAAGACAAGTAAGTTAAATGTTTGATTCTCTTTTTTGTGGATTTCATTAGCGCGATTCACGTTCAGTAAATTTTGTTCTTTCTGTAAATTGTTCGTGTGCTCGAGTACCTGGAAAGCGACCAATGAACATGGAAGTCGCCAGCTAGGTTATTCTTTTCGCCTGTATTCAAAGAAATCACAAGGTAATTCACTTTTTCACGCACGCAGTATAAGCTTACTAACGAAATGAATAAGTACGAACGTTTTTAAGAAAGCAATTTTATTCTAAGAGTTAAAATCTAACTGTTACAATAAATAAACTTAATCCCTTATCGTAATTTATTTTAAACGGTTTGGCGTGGGAACAAGCCTTGAGAAGCTGAACTGCCGACTTCTGGTGGCAGGTGTACTGCTCCAAGTATTCAGAGGGCTAAAATTTATTAACTTTTACAATGAAATAAACTTAATCCTATTTTACTCTGAATTATTGGTCCACTGACATGGGAACAAGCCTTGAGAAGCTGAGCTGCTGACTTTTGGTGGCAGGCGTACTGCTCCCAGTAGCTTAATAGTTTCGCTTGGACAGAGCGATACTTTTTCTTTTGCAGCTTAGTTAATTTTTGTTCAGAAAGCAATCTAATCTGAAGGGCCACAAGACAGGCTTCCTTGTGCAGCAGGTTTATCAGCATGTAAAGAGGCATCTGGGCTCTTCCTGAGGCACGCTTGTTTAGGCCATTGTGCCATCCTTTCACATCATTATTGGTGCGGATCTGCTGCTTGTACACGCTCCAGCAGGAGGGAGGCCAGGTAGTGCTTTGCACCCAGGTGCTATCGACATAGTCCACAAACTTCTGCAGGGGTTCAGTGGTGGCTTGCAGCTGAAGACGTGTAAACATTGCTGGTATTTGACTTGGAGGTAGGAATGGAAGGGCCATTATTTTACGGAGATAATTAAAGGTGCCATCATCCGATTGATAAACTGTTTGAAGACCAAGTTCTTGAATCTGTAATGTAGAAAAAAATGGTAAGCAAATATTTATATATTTTTTCACATTACATTCATTTTATTACATTTCACAATACTACTTTACATCCATGTTGTATACTGTACTACTACACACTAATACACTACATAAACCTAACACCGGGAAAGAAAATAAATAAATAAATAAATAAGGCTTCCACTTTCCTTTGTGGATTTTAAGTCGGTTGTTCTTTATGGCTATACATGTAGATCGTTCAATGGATTCTATGTGATTTAATTTTATCAATAGATAATGCAATGATGGTAAAATATTCTTCACATGACTGTGGTAAATAACTAGTTTTCCAGCAATAATAATATGATTTAAAAGCAACCAATGAGACCGTTTTCGCGTCAATCCAAAAATTATGTCACAGTCATTTAGAGAATCAATAGCGAAGTGCAAAGACTTAAGCCAAAGAACAACTGACATTCAGAATGCCTCCACTATTCTGAAACAAGGTGGTAAGCAAATATTGCAAAAGATTGGACATTCCTCCCAGCTTTAGCTTTATCTGCCAAAGAAAACCACCAATTTGATATAGTGTCTTTCTTCATGTCACCAATTGTTAAATGACTATGTCATTTATTTTATTTATATTACTGTCATGAATAACATTGTGTTATTTTTAACTTATTTTTATATATACATAGTAATTTAAGCACATCGAGTCTATTAAATGCACTCCAAAAACTTTATCCTCATCCCCATCCTCATCATCATCATCATCATCATCATCATCCTCATCCTCATCCTCCTCATCATCATCATCATCATCATCATCATCATCATTAGTATTAATATTATTTTACTGACCTTTCTCCACAGAGCTTGCGTCTAATGGAATACACAGCCTTTCACCGTCACATCTGGTAGGACTGCACAGAGGCAGTTCCACATTGCTTTTTCAAAGTCAATCATGACCTGGTTAACCTCTGGGTTCTGTGGCACGAGGTCTAGAATAGTCCTCATGACTTGAAACAGGATAAGACATAAGTGTGAGTGAATGTTTAGAGCTAATTTAGCCTTTAAGTCAGCTTTGAAAAAACCTTAGTCATCCATACTCTGACTGACATAATATTTACCTTTCGATTTCCTTTGTCTTCTTGCTAGACATCAAGACAAAGACCAATGGGACCTGTTTCACGTGGTCTTCGCATCTAACATATGCATTGATGGTCCAAAGCTGGGTGAGGGGGTGGTGGCACAACTTGAAGGTACCATCCATGAACCAGGTCTTGGCTTTGCTGAGGAACTGAAGTTGTTTTTCGGTGGCAAACATGAGATGGCGTCTACTGTTGACAGTGACATCTGCTTGAAAGAAGCCAACAGGAATGTGATCCTCTTCCAAACTGAACTCCAGGTCTACTGGGTCTTTGGGCCTGGTGTTTTGTCCAAGCCGATTTGCAGCTTGTGCCAGTAACCTCGGTTTTGAAAGGCTGGGACATGGTCCATCAAGTTTCTCAAGGAGGACCAATAAAAATGAAGAGGAGAAAAAAATTCTATAAGCTGATGTCAAATCAAAGTCATCTAATTCACTGTAGACGATAGAGTATTATTTCAGTCCCTTAACCCTCTTCTTTTTTGAGAATCAAGTAATATAAATAGGATGTCCATGTGTCGTACACTTCTTGAAAGGTGTTGATCAGTATACTTCATAAATCACATCAAAAGGTAACAAGGATCCTTCAAAGATAATTTTGGTACTAAAACTTACAAATCGGCCATTGACCAGTTCATAGCATAATGTGCCACAACAATTGGATCAATATCAGTATCTGGGCAACTGCGCACCTACTCCTCTCCTAACCCAACAGTAACACTAACTTATTAACTTATTACAACATGTTGGGTTAGGGAAGGGTAGGTGCACAGTTGCCCAGATCCTGATATTGATCCCAACAATTCAAGAACTTTCAAAATATTTAATTTAAATTACCTCATTAGCAATAGCTGGTGCAGGTTTGAACAAATCTCTCATTGCCTCTGCTTTTACTGCCACCATGATCTCTGCAGCAGTGGCTGCCCGGCAGCTGGCTGGTGGTTGTGACAGGTGCTGTTGGATTGGAAACCACCACTGCGTTCCATCACCAATGCCTTGCAGGGGTTTCCTTTGGGCCTCACCGAACACTGCCAGTAAACAACGTTCACCCCTCGGGACTTGATATTGTATGTGTAGCCATTGCTGTCTATCAGTCTTACTTTGCCCCGCTTTGAGCCCTGCTCCACTATCTTGTAAGTTACAGGGAATTCACCAACTGGACATTCATGGATAGTGGGGTCCTCAATCGAGTCTTCAAAATGGTCTACTGTCCCATCTGAAATAATAGGAACACAGACAAGTCATTAACTTTTCATTTAACTTGTCCCTGATAATAATGATATAATTTTTTTTTTGTCGTTTCTATTTGGTATTTGGAAAAGTGCTTTAGACTGGTAATTTTGTATCGCATGTCAACTTTCTGGTTTTGCTAGCTGGGCTGCATGACATATCACGTCACATGACAAAATGCTAAGTTCTAAGGGTTTGAAATTTTAAAAGCAGCTAAATTTGGTATTAAATTGCTCAGTAGACATTTGGCTTCATTTTGGACTACCATCTTTAATTTTCCTAATATACCACAGGGTTGTACAGCCATGAAAAGAAAATTACTTTATATTTGTGTGACCTTGCTTATCCATTTTGACATATTTGGACAGGTGTCAATCAACATCAAACATTTTTCTGAACACTGCAATGTTAAGTGTAGCTATCAATGTTGTTTCTGTCAAAGTTTGGTAATCATAGCTTTAAATCTCAATATTTTGCAGTTTTTAGTTATTTTAGCATTGGAAAACTTTATTTATTGCTGTAGAGGGTTAATTCACTTAAATTTAAATTCCCTTCAAAATTTTAATGTCTTGATTTGCCCACAAGACATGTACATATATATGAAATAAAATTTTGCTTACCAACAGCGCTGCCCTTGAATTGTTCTTGCACAAACTGTTCGAGATGCGATCCCCATGTTACCTCAATTGTTGGCGGGTGGATGGAGTCTTCAAGATGGTCTGTTGTCCGATCTGAAATTAACACAGATAGGTCAATAACTTTTCTTTCAACTTGTCTCAGATACTAAAGACTTGAGTAATGTTTTTTTGTCGTTTCTATTTGGTGTCATCGAAATCATAAAATCTGAACTGTTATATTTCATAAATGAGACAAACTTGAATTTATGAACTGTAGCTGAATTATCCAAAAAACAAATATTTCTACCATTTTATATTTGTTTCAAATTTTTTGTCTTGATTTGCTAGCAACACATGTATGTGAAATAAAATTTTACTTACCAACAGTGCTGCCCTCAAATTGTTCTTCCACAAACTGTTCGAGATGCGATCCCCATGATACCTCAATTGTTGGTGGGTGGAGGGATTCGTGGCTGGTAGACAATGAATCAGAGTTTTCCAATCTAGAGCTCGCAGCAACAGGCTCTCCAGATATGCAACTCCACTCTACAGCACAGGATTCGCAATGCCACTCTATTTCTGCCCCGGTCTGAACAGCAGCACGGTATGCTTGTCTTGATATTCCTATTAATGGTAATAATAATAATTTGCTGATGGTTATTAATAGTTTTTCTTTTTACAGTTTACTGTTAAGTATTTGCTTAAACTAGGTTTCTGACCCCTGACTACTTTTATATGTAAATAGCTTTTTTTTTATCACTGCTGTTTGTCTCTTATTTTTGATCAAACTATAAGGCACAAGAACTTAAGTATTAACGGATACAATTTGCCATTGACTCAGGATTTCCAATAAAATAGATTTAGCCCTTGTATTACAGAAAAATTAAAATCCTGATCAAATGTTAAGATAAACATCAACAAATAACTTAGCCCTTGTATTACAAGGGCAAAGCATGCTTTGAACAACCCGGCTCAGGTCCTGAGCAACAAAAACACGAAAACACATAACAGATGGTAACAATTACATACCAGTATTGCAGGTTCTGTGGGTCCACTTTTGACACCCATCACATTGGAGACCCTCTTGTCTGGGTCGCACAGGTTGTTTGCAAGTTACGCAATTGTCGTTGGAAGTACCTTTTGAACACATTTTTAAAGACGAGACGAGAAATTTTGGGTTCGAAATGACGAGTTTGTATGGCGATCGATGATTGAATGACTCATGATCGGTATTAACTCCTTCCATACTGAAAAAGGGCATATACATACATTTTTTGATTGGCCAGTTTATAACTGACTCATTGAACTTGTTACAAATTATAATTAGGACCGGCGCGTCTATTCATAAACAACACAGTGTAATTAGGCACTGTTGGTATTCGTATTCAAATTACATTTGACTTCACTTTGGAAACAATAAAAACAATACGTCATGGAAACTTTGCCACCTTTCCTAGTAAACTTCAGTTTTCTTTTCATATTTTATTCACAAGTGAAAGGGTAGAGATTTTTTTTTCAAGAGAGTAATTTTTCATACCGCACGCTTTGTCAGAGTCAGCGTTAAATTTGCTTCAACACAAAACAGATGCAACCAATTTCTATGCTCCATGCGCATTGTTTTTCAAATTTCTATTGACAAGTGAAAGGGTGAGATGTTTTTTTTGCAAGACGGAAAATTCCTTTTACATGTAGTTAGAACTGTTATACTGCACCCTTTGTCGGAGTCAGAAAAATTAAACCTATTCTATCCGCGTGCACTCGTGCACTAGTCCTGACCAGTTTTAATCAGTTCAAAATATATGTTACCAATTACCTATTTCATTGAAATATAATCTTTAAAAACTCTCAATTCTTTTTTTTAGTATTTGCCAGTCTGTGTTCGTAATTTGGCGAGTGGAAATTTTTGTCTATACAATTTTGCAACGAAGTTCCACGGATTCTGTTCCCCACACAAGTGTTTTCAACAGCATTTGATTTTCATTAACACAAAACGAACGCGCCTTCTTGAGAAATTAAGTGCTGCAGATAACAACAAGATCATTGTCATAATTTTAGTCGAAAAAAATTTTAATCTCATCTTTCGCTCGGTTCTCAGTGAAAGTGGCAACTTGTTCGTTTCAACATGGTCTCAGGACAAGTCACGTTTTTCATGGCATTACACAACGTTCTTTCCTGGCATACACCTTTGTGATTAAATTTTAGCTTCCTTATTAGATTGCATGGACAAGTGAAAGGGTGAGATATTTTCCAAGATGGAAAAATTTCCGTTTAATTAGTTTACTTCTTCCTTCTGGGTGAAACCATTCTCGTTCTGGGCGAAACGATGTAGGCGAAACTCGTTATGGGCCGAAACTTACTATATTCGTCTGCAGTATGCAAGGTTCAGCGTTTTGGGGTGAACGACCCTTGACCGACCCACATGTGAATCTCAAGCGGCCATATTTATTCTACAGTAATACATCCCATTTGATACTTCATTAATACTTCATGTCGGTAAACAGTGTGATCATGGCATCAATAAATGAAAAATGATGCTTTATTCTGGAGAATTTTGTTACCTTTTCGTCCAATGTAACATGTTACAAGATGCCTATTCCAAAAACCATTCCCAAAATCAGGCACAACAAAAGCTCACATTATTAAGAATCGCTTTGCATTTCTGAACAAATATCAAATACTCCTCACAGGGTTCCAACTTCAATTTCAACTATTCCGTCTATAAGAGTTTGACACCGGAGTCAGAGTACGAAGTTTTTCTAAGTGAATAAACATTGAGATTTTCTATTATGCCCCAAATCGAATATTTCCTCAATCACAAAGTCAAAATGATAATGGCAAT
>JAHPZR010051034.1:2500-13590 GCA_019787425.1 Platygyra sinensis | reverse complement strand
ACTCTGCGACTGACTCCAGTCAAACAGAAACTCCCAAGGCAGTAATGCTTCCCGAGATGTGAGCAGCTAGGTAAGAATGGTAATAAACTAGATAGGAAACAATACAAATTGCTTTCTGGTCTCTCAGTATGATCAGCACTGATGAATACAGCCGCAAAATTACCGCTACTTACACAATTGCCCGTCACATCAACCTCGAACTCGTGCTGCGTATAATAAGACCCTTTGTCGCAAGCGGCAAATTTGTCAGCCCAGTCCTTGTCGATGTCAAAACAATCTCTTTTTTTCTTTTTACCGTTCTCCTTGGCACAAAAGGGCAGCTCGATCGCTTTCGCTTTTTTCTTGAAGACATGGCAACAGCGCGAAAATATTGTTGCGTGGTCTGGCCGTGACAAAATTGCGTGTCGAAACAAGGATGGTATGTAAGATAACAACGATGTGTTGATAGATTGTTACAGTGACTTGTCAACATGCCATTAACGGCAACTAGTGGCGAAAACACTATTTTTTCCATAACTTCCCGTAGAAACAATATTTTTTCGAATTTTTTTTAAACAAAGATAGGAGTAAGGTCTATCTTACTATCGTAAAATATTTTTTTCCCAAAAATGGCCACATTTGGGGTGGGATGCTACCTTAACGAAGTCGCTGGGGACCGGTCAAATTTGTTCGTTAAATGGAGGGTTCGTTATATCGAAAACCTCGATATAACGAATTTGAGGTGAAACGACCAAAATGTTCGTTATATCGAGGTCATAGTTAATGATTGATTTGTGACACAGGTGAATTCGGTGGAAATACTCTAGTGCCAATCAGTCCAATGTCTATGACATTTAATAAGTCGTTGACTGAAAGGTTGCTGTCTCTTTAGCATATTGATTAAAAGATTTGTTGACTGTTGATCTACACAGCGTTTATCTTCTGTCGCGTGCTGACATTGCAATTCGTTTTTTCGAGGTAGATTTTACGTTTAGGTTTCCGGATTATGTTCGTTATAGTCGAAGAATTCGTTATATCGAGGTTCGTTATATCGAGGTTCTATTCCATACATTTTACTGTAACTTTGGCCGGGAGGTAGAATATCGTGTGAAGTATATATGAAATAATTCATATTTGTACTGCGGTTGTAGATGAATGTGAAGAGTGATCATTGCAGTAAATCTTCCAATTTAAGCAACTGGAAAGAAGAAGCCTGAAAAAAATCAGGGCTTCAACGGGATTCGAACCCATGACCTCCGCGATACCGGTGCGATGCTCTAGGTAGAATATCGTTCGTTATATCGAGAACTTCGTTAAGGTGGCCGAACACAGTTTTGGCGCGCGCTCTTGCTAACGCGATTCAGCGCGTGCACAAGTATTGCATAAAAACAAACATGGCATAAATAGAGCGATCATTTTATTGGCTCAATGTCTGCGCTATCTGTACTATTTTTTTCTTCACAAATGAACACAATGTATTGAATTGATGGTTTTACTCTTTCATTACAAAGGTATGTTAGAAAGGTAACGATGCAAAGAACTCAGCTCTGCTATTTCTCTGTTGCTAAAAGAACCCAGTTAAATGCAGCGCATGCGTAGTAAGTCGAGAAAAGTGCGATTGAGTGAAAAATTGACTTTTCGGAGGCGCTTATTTCTCGAGAACCACTCATTAGAATTTCACGAAATTTGGCACGAAAATACTTTAGGAAATAAGTAACTGGAGGATTGAAAAAAAATTGAACTTTAACAAAGGAAATTCAAGATATGCCAGTGAACCTTCAAAGAGGGAGAATTAAAGATCTGTTTGTTAAATTATTATTAAAATAGCGCTAACTTGCGAGTATCGTTACAAGCTTGTTGCATGCAAATTATAAAGAAAATCTAATGACTAGATTTTCTGAAAATAAACAAAACCGATTTTAAACACCTGTTTATATTTGATCATGTTGCCATGGCAACGGTACATACGTCAGCTTAATTATCAAAAAGTTGAAGTTTGTGTTGTTAACTTGCTTGCTGCCATTTTTGGTGACCAAAGGATCAAGGGTTTTAGAGAAAAATGTAAATGGAACAGAGGTATCAAAAACTGTGTTCAGCCACCTTAAATAGAGATTCGTTAAATCGAGGTTCCACTGTACTGTTTTGAAGCAGTTTGATCTGAAACAGGGGGTGCTTTCTATTATACCACCAATTACGGAGATTTCCGTCGGAAGTCAAATGGAAAAGTCCGATCGGACCGGTCGGACCAAAATTTGCCGTTTCATTATTTTAACAAACTGGTTCGCTACCCAATTCTCTTCAGTGGATTTCACTTATATGGGGGATTGGTTAACATGGTTGGAACGGAAAATATCGGTTCATTTTTTGAGTCAGAATTCCATGTATGACCTCATGAAACGTCCTGAAAATCTATGATCAACACCGTAACCCTGAAATTAACAAGAAGGGTTAGAGTTAGGGGTAGGGATTAAGGTTACGGTTAAGGTAATTTCTAAGTTAGGGCCATACATGGAATACTAACCATTTTTTCCTTGGTTTATCCTGTTGTCTCTGACCGATTGGTCTGGAGTAATGTACATCACTCAGGGTTTGATTTATGCTCTCTGTTCTGGAACAGAAGAAACTTGTTCATTATTGCGTTCAAGGGAACACAGTTCCAATCAATGCAGAGAAATTTGATTTTTGTGTATGTATCTTTCTGTGGACACAAATTTGGCCCGGGGCAGATGACTTCATATCCATTTCGTCCATGTCTTCGCGAAATGTGTACGAGTTATTCTAAAAGGGGCGAAGCACAAAACTTTTTACGGCCGTAGTTTTCACGATGAGACAAACACGAGTCCTGTCGTATTTCCCTTGCTACTTCTTCCAGCGTTCTTGAAAACGCAGTTATTTATTCATGATTTGGCTGACTCTCAAGCTTCTCAATGTTTCTGCTATCTGACACACGACTTCAATCGCTTACTTCAACATTATTGAAGAGGAGTGGCCTCAATAAGTTTAGTCAAGAGACACCCTCATAGTCTCTTGGTTTAGTAGTAGAGCGAAAATACATGTAAGCTACGTGCAATGTGGGAATGCTGGGGAATGACCACGCGAGTGAACGGCTTGCCTCATCATTCCAAAGCGACTCTTGAACTTGTCAAGAAAGTAGAGTTATATAGCGGATATATCCTACTCACGTAAGAGCTTGCTACACTTTGTTAAAAGTTATATCGTCGTCCCGACATAAAACATAGTTTGTTTCAACTTCAGGGTCTTCCAGCAACTCAAAGTAAGTAAAGAAGGTCAAAAAGGCAAAGTGTCCACCGTTTGTTTTCTATTGTTTATTCGTATTTTCGCGCGAAACTTGGAACGTGATGACCTGGGTCGGGTTAGTCCAATCAACCGGAAAATATTATTGTTCCATTTTTTAGTCGTCATTTTGGAATAGCCGGAATTTCAAACTTGAATATTTCGTCGAAAGGAAAGCGCCCAGCCCGTATTCAGGCTAATCGCAGTGAAAGTCTGCACTCCAGTTTACAGTGTGATCACCCCGGTTTCGCTCCGACTAACCTCAATATCACTCATGTTAGCCTATTAAAAACAACATTCCGGTTAGGTTCAGGGTTAGCTAATGATATCAAGATTCCGTCAAAAAGTCTATAGTCCACAGTCTGCAGTTGACTCCTCGTCTGCAGTCTGTATTTTACCCTCAGTCTCCATTTTACCACCGGTCCACAGTCTAGTCTGCAGTCTGCAGACTACAGCTAACTGTCAACAGTCGTAGGTTTATAAGTAAGTCTGGCACAAAATAATTGCGTCTTTTAAAATTTCACAGTATTACAGGAAAGCAGTGCCCTTGCTCTTCAGTGTTGCATTCGTGATGGGGTGACCGCCAGAAGTTTTCGTAGCTCCTAACAGATCGGCAAAAAGCTTACCTTTGTAGGCCAGTGATTAGAACTTCTTCGATAAGCAGAACACCTTCTCAACTTCGCGACGATTGCTCGCAGACTAAGACCTGTACTTCCGGTTTTTTCCGGCTTTGTTTTACGATTCCAAGAAAACTGCAATGAAAAACCGGAAGCGGAAAAAATTGAAGAAAACTTGGTCCCGGGCTCCTGGCCAAGGAAGAAAATGGCGGTGAAGGCATTAAAAATCAACAAAACTCCATTCCTGTGGTTGATCACCACAGAAACTTCAATTTTGTCCGAAAATACCCGGGCTTTTCCTTCAACTTTCACTTCTCTCCCCTCCCTGCTGTTGAATTTTTTTGCCTTAAATTCCTGGTTTTCACATGACGTCACTAAATTTTAAACTTCAGAAATATTGATCCTCCTGAAATTTTACTTTCATGCTGTATAAGAGCAGCTAAAAACTAATATTCATACATATTTTCACTCCGATTGGGTTCTTGGTTTAGTGATAGACTACGCTTGAATTTCTAAGCTTTTGCGTGACGTGACATTTACATGACGGGCGAGAGAGCAGTTATGTTGGTTTAAAAGGTGACTTATTTCGGGGAATTCGGCTATCTGAACAGTTCTTGTATTAGAATAAAGTACTATTGTTACGTTTTTGAGTTATTCGAGAGATAAATTCACTCTTTCGTAGCAAAACTCAGTGACAGATGTTTCTGCTGGTTTCCGGCCGGTGCCCTTGTACATGGGCACCAGCATGGCGTCTCCATACAAATCTCTATAAATTTGGGGAAAACGTTTCTTCGCATATCTTTCATGAGAAAAATTGCTGTGTTCTGAATCTTGGCGAGAGTCTTTGCATATGTACGTTCTTTCCATTTCCAGATTCTAGACTTAATCTATTGAACGGTTTTGATTTTTTAATTTGATCTATTTTGAATGGCGTGACACTGAAAACCTTGCGCTGCCTCAGATGAATGCGGGCTCTCGTAGCTTTACTTGTCACGACAGACGACGACAGACTCGTCACGACAGCGAAGAGATGGGCCCAAGAAAACGTGGCCTTTATCGATCCAAAAAAGAAATTCAGCGAGATAGCAGCAAGGCTAAGCGCACAAGATCTCTTAAAAACAAAGTCAGAGATGCACAAAGACTACTTAAAAAGGTGAGACATTTTTTGAACAGTACTGCGAGCGCGGTTTACAACTTGAACATGTTCGGAACTTGTATTAGAGTAAGCTTTTTATTAGTAAGCTTATTATTTCAAAGTTAATTATCAATTGCCTCAATGGTTTGACAAACTTTAGCTTCTCTCTTTTTTTAATTTTTTAACCGGCTTTATGCCTGTCATTCAGTCAGTAGCTACTCATACATTTGTCAGGTAGATCTGATTGAAGATTTACAGTTCTCTGTAGTCAACTGTCAAAGTAGGTACAAATTACTTCTATTAGCCATTGCTAATGTCAACTTACAGTGGGTTTTGTTTGTTTTAAGGTTTATCTTACCCCAGGTTCCCCAGACAACTTGTTAATGTGACTTGCTCTGCTTTAAGTTGAAGTTTAATTAAGTACGTTTACAGAATATTTTATACTCTGATAAAACATAGGTTTTTGACCAATCAGAGTGCGCGCAGGGTCCTTTCTATGTTATAAAAAAAATATAATTTGTTCTTGAAACTACAAAATTGATGTCATTGATCATGTACATTGCGTAAATAATGGAAAAGCGTTCTCAAGTCAAATTACTCGGCAATAAATTTTCTAAGCCCCGACGGGAGTCAAACCCATGATCTTCCAGATACCGGTTGGACGCTCTAACCACTGAGCTGTATGGGAGACTCTTGGTAAACAAGGTCATATACTAGGTTCTTACATGTGACAAGTGTCCTGCTAACTGCAAGGCTCAACAAAATGATAAATGTGATTAAATGATAAATGGATTGGTGACTTGGATAAAGTGTAAACAAAGTGTAAATAAACTGTGGGCATTTATTTCAGTTGACCACACACAACCTTTTTGGCATTTTTGTCCCGTGAGGTCCTGTTAGGGGGGTCTTTATGTCCCCCGTCTGAATTTCAAACCTTTCCAAGTCACAATTTGCGAAGGTTCACATGTCGATGTCAGAATTTCATCACTGATATTTAACGTAAATGCGTTCTCATAATTCGGTTCCCATAACATTTTGTTTTTGGATAATAGTAACACGGTAGGATCCAGTAGACTGTCAATACTCACAGAAAGTTTAAGTGTATTGTAAAATGCAATTTCTTCTGCCAGAATGTACTGCAAGTCACTGTCTAATTTTTAAAACGAGAATGTCGCTGTCGATTTCACTTTTCTCTTTGTCACTGTGACGTCATAATTTCGTGTTAGCGGCTTGTCGTAGGTGGTCTTTTCAACTCCTTCATTTCACCGTTTCAGAGCCGTGTCACCTGTCAGAATTTACCCTAACAGGGCCTGGGTGGTCCCATGTGAAAGGGATGTGGATGCTTGTCGGAGAACGTGGATGAAACCTCAAAAGGACACCAACCTGGCTGTGGCTTGAGGTTTTTTTGACCCCTAAAAGATACCACATCAGTTACAGCATATTATTCTTTTTTTCCTCAAGTGCACACTGAAAGAGACCTTGACAGCTAAAACAGTCATTGTAGTGTCTAATCCTAGACACCTTAAATGAGAAAAATCTGTAACCAAGATGCTTGGGAATTTAGGCACTTAATGGTTGCCGTGCCCCTATCACAGCACTCCAAGCTGCAATCATTTTGGTTGCCATTTCAAGTGGAAAAAATATTTGGCGACTAGAATTCTACTGAAAGTCGTCAATTGATGACCAACAGATTAAAAGTCGAGAAACTTGAAAAGTTATCATTTATAGGACAAATTTAATCAATAGTACAAGCGGTGGCATCACCTGTCTTTCTCTTTTCCCCTCTCATCTTTCAGAAACTCAACATGAATGCATAAACTAACATAACATAAACTAGCAAAGTACATGTCAAGTGTTGAAAATGTGCCGTTTGGTGCATTAGCCCTTTGTGTAATATGTCATTAAGTATCCTCCCCATCAGGTTTTTTTGGGTGCAACTGAATATTTTTATGGCGACCATTTAACAATTGAAGGTTCTTGAAAAAGTGAGTTTACTTAGGAGCGCTGTATCAGTCGCTGAGCACAAATTACAAAAGCAACATCAGAGATCAGCCCAGTAGACTTGCAGTATGCCACTTGACTTTAAATGTTAATTTATATTTGTTGAGACAATACACAATTGGGAGTATTTCCAATGTTTTTGAAATTAGAAAGCTTAGAACAATACTTAGATTTTATAAAATCAACTAGATGTTTATTTTTTAAAGTTCTTGATCTTTGTGACTTTTAGAGTGATCTCCCAGCCACTGCACGTGTTGTGCAAGAAAGAATGCTTAACATGTTAAAGGCAACTATCAAGGATAAAGCCAAAGAAGACAAGGAGAAAAGGATTGTAAAAAGATCCAAGAAAGTCAAATTTTTTGGTGAGTGAGTGTGACTAACAAATTTTAATATTATCGAAATGTAGTGTACCCAGTAAAAGATAAGGTCAAAAACTGCATACGAGCCAATTGTGGCCCATCAGGCTGGAGCTTATCCTGTTTTCTGTCACGTGAAGCAACTAGGAGTATTCTTCTCCCCCCCCCCCCTCCTGTCAGACCATCTCTGGGTTATCCTCGGCATAGCATTCGCCAGTGCCCATTTGTACACCTGGGTTAGGAGAGGCACTGTGAAAGTGTCTTGCCCAAGAACACAACACAGCGTCCCTGGATAGGGTTCAAACCTGGACCACTCAAACCGGAGACAAGTGCACTAAGGCTACCTTGCCTCCACAGGGTACTGGTAGTAGCTCTATTGTGTTCTTGGGCAAGACACTTTCCTTCACAGTGCCGCTCTACACCCAGGCATATAAATGGGTATCGGCAAATTTAATGCGGGTGGGTAACCTTAGGATGGTCTAGCATCCCATCCAGGGAAGATCTGGGACTCCCAGTCACTTAAAGCTGTTGAAACTCCGATAAGCTCTCTGATTCAGCAGTATGGACCATTCAACCCAGCACAGAGTTTACCTTTATGATGGACTGAAGGGCTTGAACTCAAGCCCTGCCGCAATCATTGCGTTGTGTTCTCGGGCAGTTTTCTCTCGCAGTGCCTGACACCTCCATATATTAAATTGAAATGGATACTATAGTTAATTTCAAGCTAGTCCCAGATGGGGAAAGCTTGCAATGGACTTGTCTTGTATCCCATGTGGTGACTTTGTGCCACTGAAAGCAGCTTGTAAACCCCAGCAACAACAGGACATTGTGGCCCAATTTGGACATAGCATACATAACTTTTAAATCAACAAAAGACAACTGATGAGCATTTACATGTACAACTAAACCACCAATGATTGTCATCAGTGTAATGAATATCATTCAATAATGTTGATATGAATATTTTGGAATTTTTTCGTTGTTTTATTTATATAGAAAAAAGAAAAATTTTTAGAAAGTACAAAACTTGTGTCAAAGAGCTAAAGGAAACCATGGACAGTGAAACACGGTAAGAGAGATTTCTATTCTGTTGATTTGCTACTGTAAGTACATCGTATTCCATCAAGGTACATTTACTCAAAAGTGGGGCAGTTCAGAACCAAACATCGGCAGCCTTTCTAGTTCACAAAAGGAGACACAATGAAGGTGGACCTCTCCTGTATCCAAATACATGTAGGGGTGGGGGGAAGCAAAAAAATGTTAGGTCCTAATGTCCATAAGGGCATAGTTCTTTGGAATTATCCATCATAATTATTGAGCTCATACCTTCATTTATACACAGTAAAGGTCCTGGGCCGGGTTGTTCGAAAGCTGGTAAATGTTAACCCAACTGAAGCATTACTTCTTCTTATTTAAAAATGTTTTTCGCCTCTAACGTTTGGGATTACTACAGCTTAAAACTGAGGGGCGAACAATATAAACAGAACACCTCACCAAAAAGTTACAAAACTGAAATCAAAATTCTCACTAACCCTGGGTTAGCTTAATCAGGCTTTGAACAACCCAGCCCTGGTCGACCCCAACTCCTTCTGCCTTCTGGTAGCCATGTAAGAGCAATTGGACAGTGTAAATGTTGATCCATTCTGAGGAATAAATCAATGATCTCAGACTTCCCAGAGTGTGTTTAGATGCAGTTAAATGCAATTTAACAGAGTTGATAATAAAGAGCACCTGCTTTCCCTTAGTGTCAAATTTGTTTTGATATGTGCATGCACCAGGACTCCATGTGCTCCTGGACTGAGACGTGTGTTGGCAGCCTTCACAGTGATAGTGCACTGTTAATTCAGTGTGACAGGTGCCTGACTCTTCCCTTCAGTAAGGGGGCTCATGCCTCAGTTGCCAGGATTTGCCAGCCATGGGAGCAGTCTTCGTCTAGGAGGTGGCTGCCAGTGGTGGAAGCTCCAAAATGTCTTAGGCACTTAACCTCCATTTAACAATGCAGTTGATAATGGTTTCTGTGATGCACCATCATCCAATTATTGATCATGGATCCTGAACCAAATGCACTCAAAGTTTATTTTTCAGCAGTATTAAAGTGGGATTCAGCTGTCCCCCTTCCAGTGGGGGGTTGCTCCCATACAAAAAGAACAAGGGTGCTTGTCTGAAAATTTGAAAAACAAAAACCCTCAAGAGGTGCCGAGATCCTGTTTTGTGGGCTTGGCTTGACACTAAGAGCTACCATTAAGCATCATGTTATCTCCTGTCGTTTTTTCAGCTCAATACCTTAAAAAAGTACCGCAATATCTTCCGCTGTGGACATTTTAAAGCAGAACACACTAAGAGACACCCAAACTTCTTTTTTAATCCTTGAAAGGGATGATGAGAACCCCGGTACTTTTTATATCCGAGCTGTCCCCCCACACAAGGCTGTCTCCCTCTCTCTAGTGCTGGTTTTCAGTGTCGCACCATTCAAAAATTATAGATCAAAATAAAAATCAAAGCTGTTCAATAGATAAAGTCCAGAATCTGGAAAAATAAAGAAGGTAAAACTGGAAAGAATCTCGCCAAGATTTGGGTCACAGCTGTGCAGAGAAATTTTTTAACCAAATTTATAGAGATTTGTATGGAGATGCCATGCTGGTGCCCATCACAAAACCAAAAACCCATTTGGAATGAAAATGTGTATGAATAGACTAGTTTTCAGCTGTCTTATATGTTTGAATTTCACTGTAAAATCTTAGGAGGATCAACAGTTTTTAGTTGGTTAGTGACGTCATGTGAAAACCCCCAATTAATTAATTAATTGTATTAATTGTCAATGCAAGAGAATTAAATGTCTACACTGTACGCAATGCAGGCATTTTTTTCCCTTCATTTTTCACCTCAACACTTTCTCTGGGAAACTGCTAACCTGCGGAACCAAAATTTACATTTTTGTGTTGACATTGTTTTGTGTCCTTTTCATTTGTTCATGGCCCTAGAGAAACTTTGGAGACGGAGCTTGAAGAGATTAAACAACATTGGAATTATGTTGTGGTGAGTCTCAATTTGCATGCACAACTAATTTGAGTTAGAATATCTTTCTTTTGCTCAGCCAGTTGTGGTATTACCAAGTGGTAGTGTCTATTTTAAGTTTATCCAATTTACAGTAATTGCCTTATTCTAAGCTACTGGCAAGAAGTTCTATTAATATCATTACTTTTTTCTCTTGCATTCAATGCTTAGCATTTTCCAGAAGACACAAAGTACATTTCTCTTTTTCCATTGACACCGTACACTAATGAAGAAGTTCTGGAGAAGCAAGGTACATGCACAGTTCATGTTGGTTATTCACATAATTTGTTTCATGAATTGCCATGTCATTTGGCACAATATTTTTGTACATACTGAGGCAGTTAGCTACTTAAGAAACAGAAAAGAACCAAGGAATTGAGTTTTTATCTAGAGATTTTTTTTGTAATAAAAAAAAGACATTTGCTGGAATGGACTCTATTACAGTGAGTGTTTTAAATACTATAAGCATTTTGCTTGGAGGTTACTGAATCGTTCAATTTTAGTCCACTTGTATTGTATGAGCTCCACGAAACCAGTTCATGGATAATAATATTATAAATCTAGCCAATATTCAGATTTCAGGTTTTTTATTGTTTTGCACTAATTATTATAACTTAAACAGTATTTACAGAAATTACACGAATAAAAAAGAGA
>JAHPZR010051032.1:35000-41157 GCA_019787425.1 Platygyra sinensis | reverse complement strand
GAGTGGATGGTGACGGGTTGCATCCAGTTCAGGAGAAGATTGATGCCATAAAGAATGCCCCACCACCAAAAGATGTGAGTGAGTTGCGGTCGTTTCTGGGAATGGTACAGTATTACTCGCGTTTCCTACCGGGGTTGGCCACAACTCCTGCACCATTGCATCAGTTACTGAAGAAAGATGTACAGTGGAGGTGGACGGGTGTAGAACAGAGGGCTTATGAAAAGTGTAAGGCAGGCCTGAGCAGTGATGCACTACTTGCCCATTATGATGCCAAACGTGACCTTCATGTGGTGGCCTGGATTAGACGGAGAAATTGAATTGGTGGTTAAGAGTTGCACAGTGTGTCAGAATGTAAGAAGTTTACCCCCTAAAGTACCTTTACATCCGTGGAAATGGCCATCAAGACCCTTTCAGAGGGTGTATATTGACTTTTGTCAGAAAGGAAAGGACTATTTTCCGGTGCTCATTGACGGTCATTCCAAAGTGTCACGGATTAGCATATTCAAATTAGGCTTATGTATTTAAGCTGGTTCGAATATTCAATAAAGTTAGTTCCACGCCTGGCTGCGGGCAGCCATATCTTGTCCAGTTTGTCTCAACAATATATTACACAGCGTGACCTATATTTTTTACTGCATAACAATAGTGTACATTCAAAAATTTTTATCGGACAGAAACCGAGAGAGAGGTGAAAGTGTGCACAAAACCTTTACTTTGGGATGTAAATTATGGCCGCAAAAACAATGACTGTATGAATGCTTTACGTCTACATCATTTTAAATGGTGTAGTTTTTTAATAAATTTTAAATGATATTGTTCCATCTTGACACTTTCTACCTGTCAAGTTTTTTTTCCCAAGTATTGGTTTAATAAACTATGCATCCACCTACCACAAAACATAACATGGACCGATGAATAACGCGTGTTATTAGCACAAGTACAGGCATAAATGGTGTAAGATTGGTCCATCCTATCATTTTTATTGTGTTTTTTGAAACAGTGCTTGGTAGAGAACATTCAGCGTAAGTTTCAAAAAATTCATCAGTCACTTTTATTTCTGAGGAATCACCTTAATACATATATTACTAGTATGCTTATCAGCAGTCAATGCTGACGTGCAACGTATGGCGAAAGGGATTGAGGGTTAAACCAGACTAATATTTGTTATGCATTTGTTCAGCGTCCTTTCTTTTTTTCTTTTTCTTTTTTTAACAGCTTTATTGAGTACACTGCATAAATAAATAGCATAAATAATAAAAGGCAAGACTCAAAAGGGGCAGGTGCAACGGGATGAAGTCCCATGCGAGGCACCGCCCCTGGATTAAGACCTAAAATTAAAACAAAAGCACACACAAGCATGCATTCATAAGAAGAAAGAAATATATATCTAAAGTGGCATGAGCATGTTTGGACTAGCATCCACGTGCAGGGGTAATTGAGATCATATACCCTTGAAAGGTGAGTGCTCATTAGTTTGTGGACAGTTGTATGAAGAAAGTTGTGTTAAAAAAGTGCTAATGTTCCTATAGCACTTTTTAACACAACTTTCTTCATACAGTAATTCCAAGTGCTACACAGCATCAATTCAATTGCGAACAGTTGTAGCATGTTACACAATGGTTTGAAATCTATGTTGCGTTCTAAACACCATGAGGGCTGCTGCTATGCAGCAACTTTTAATTGCATGGGAAAGAGGTTGCCAGGGCTACAAATCTTACTTTGATCTAGTCGCCAGGGTCCAATAGACCATTTTACAGTTGTTGGCTTAGTGACCTGGCTTCTGAATCTGAATGGCAGCGAGGCTGGAGTTGACCTTGTCTTGACACAGACCTTGCTGCTTTTATTGTGCAAATCAAGTTGTTCTAATTTGCATTTACATGAGAAAAGCAGAGGTATGTATCAAAGCAAGGTCACTTCCAGCCTCGCTTGCACTCATGGCCAGGTGACTAAGCACACAACTGTAAAATGGTCTATTGCTCAATAGTGGGTTAACTTGACTCTGAACAAAACCATTAACCCTAGGTTAGTGCTCACCCTGCTTTGAGTAACTGCTTCGAGAACTCATTACAAGCAAAACACAGGTTACTTTTCAACAGTTAATTTAATCTTGAACTAATTTTAGGTTTAGGCAAGAAAGTATGATTAACCAACAAAATACCTGGGAGGTGTGATAGTTGGCACTGGCTAAATGAAAACCAATCTAAATTGGTTTTAGGAGGTGATTTGAATAAAAGAAATGCATAAAATGTAAATGAACCTAATAAGTCAAAGTTCAACACAACTGAATCAACTTTACTTCAAGGCAAACATTTCAGCATCAACATGTGTAAAAACCAATAAACTCCTAACAAAGATAACATTACAACTATTCTAACAGAACCCTATATAAGTAATTTGCCATTAGAAATCATGGTAGTGTTCCCAAATTCTAACCGTCCAATTGTATAAAATGAATAAAAAACAACATGTAAACTGGAAGGTTATGTAAAGTAATGTCCATCTGCATTGCAGAAGCACTGGACAAATGATTTTTTGGGGTTAAAAGTTTATAACCTCTGATTGTAACTGAAACTTATACTTTGAACATGATGATGAAGTGTATTAAACATTGACAAGTTAAGATCTGCATTGTTTTTCTAACGCGTCACGAAACGACTGACTAAGTGAAAGAAGGGCTACTCTTAGTCTAAATCGCCATAAAAAAACAACTGCCATATAAAAGCCAAATAAATTTACCATCACATCAACTCATCACGGCAACCGTACTGCGCTGAGAATTTCAAATACTATTCGGTTTACTGTGGCCTTTCCATGTGCTCGGCTTCTTCGAGATGATCGCGGTCACGCTCCAACAGCCATTTGGAATTACATTTTGCACACCAAGACTGTCCAAGAGTAGAAAATGCACATGTTACATGTGGCATTAAATTACAAGTGAAGTTTGTTTCTTCATTTTAAAATAGCTTTACGTAAGCATATTTCGGTAGGACCACGGAGTTTCCCTCGCAAAGTCTACATCACGTCAACAGTCGAATACCGAGCTAGAGCAGCCTGTGCATAACAAACACTCCGAAATTGAACACTAATTTGTGACCAGAGCCAAAAACATATGCAGTCAAAAATGAATAAAACAACAACTGTGGTCTGCGGTCTGCAGTCTGCAGTCTGCAGTCTGCAGTCTGCAGTCTGCATGGTCTGCATTTTGGGGTGACCCAGTTCGTGATGTCTTGCTTGTTTACTCGAACATTCAAATCACGAAATAAGATTTTCTTTTGAGAAACATTCAGGCAAAACTACGCGAAAGCTTTGTCAGAGCCTTTTAAAGCACTATAATAGTACGCGTTCGTAGTTAAATTTTAGTTCTTAAGTTTAAAACAAACATTTACAAAGTAAAAGCTCAACTAACCTTTGAGAAGAAGAGCAAATGGCAAAAACACGGCGTGCAAGGCATTGTGGTTGAATTTGTGGATACAGCGCAATGCATTGTGGTAGAAAAGTTTGAAGCTCGATTCCCTTGCCGATTATATCTGCTGACTTTGCTCAGTCACTTCAGGCTCCTTCGCTGCGTCAGCAATAAGACGTTTTGTTGTGTAGTATCGCTGAGTATTTTTATGAGTTGTGCTGTATTTTGGCGAGCCGGTAGGGCGAGTCAAAATACAAAATACAAACAACGAGTAAAAATTCTCAGCGATACTACACAATGAAACATCTAATAAGAGATTTATTATCCAACATGCCAAATTGGTACATGTATGTTTGTGCGAGCAAATTCCGTGGATATTTATTTACAGGGAATGGGTGATAGATTAAGAAGTATGCAAATTGGAATGGAATTGGCATAGGAAATCCGGCTACATGTAACTGATTGGTCAACGGCAAGAAACCTGTCTAACCGGTCCTCTGGAGTACAAATACTGCCTGATATTTGTACTCGTCTTAAGCATTATTTGTACTCTGCGAAGTGCAGTTGGATAATAAATATACATAAGATTACATACAGTGTACACTTCCGATTTGTCATGTAGGTCATGAAAAGGCAGATTAGTTAATTTGTTTGATTTTATCATATTTTTGAGCTTTGGATGACCTCCATTTGCAGTTATGATTAAAACAAAATCAGCATTTGAACTATTGAAAGTGACAATTCAGAGGTGCGGTGTCCCTTACTGCCATTAGTGTGTTCAACTCTGGATCAAGCTTGGTCTGGGTTCCATTTGAGGGTGTTGTTTTGTGTTTTTGGGCAAGACACTTTACTATAACAGTGCCTCTCTCACCCCAGGTGTACAAATGGGCACCAGCATATTTAATGATGGGGTTTGAGTGAGCTAGGGTCCTGTGATGGATTAGTATGCCATCCAGGGGCAAGAAGAAATACTCCTAGTTGCTTCATGCTACAGAAACCGGGATAAGCTCCTGCCACTTGGCTCATATGCAGACTTAATCTTTTCTATCTATTGTACAATTTTGCAAGTTGCGCTGTGGACTCTAGCAAAATAACACACTAAACACTAAAACTTTAACTTTTAAATTTTTTGTGATTATTAAATTTTGTTCCTGTAGTCAAACTCACCAGGCAAAACAATTTTGGCTCAAAGCAATTTACTACAAGCCCCCTGGCCAGCTTTCTTATTCACACACCCTATGCGACATTTGTAAGTATTGAAGCTGTATGCCCAAATCAACATGCCTAGTAAGCTATTTCCTATGAATCCTGATTTCACAAACCCTGTCACAAACTCTAATGTACATGCATTGTTTTAGACTGATAAACAACAGAAATTTTACCTAATGTATGAAATTGTAATACCACATCAATATATTAGTTGTACTATTCTGAGTTTGAGTTTTTCAAAGAGAAAGGCAATGTCTTTTCCAATGTTCCTTAAGAGCCTGTGTTGGAAGGTTGCAAAGTTTTTTAGTTCAATTAGTTGGGGGGTCATAGAACAGCCTAGGGAAACAACAGCCGGAAAAATGACATACAAATTGAGATCACATATTGAGGCTTTAAGAATTATTATATTGTTTGTTTTGTGCTAACTTTTTAACTTTCCTCAGGTCAACAGCAAAGTCCTTACTGGTGACATTACAGATCCAGCAAGCTGGATTAAAAAGGTAATCAGAAAGTCAAAATAAAACAATAGATAGATTTTTTGTTGGTTTCTTACAACTGCAGTTTGAATGTTGCCATTATGCACTTGAGTCTGCCATATGTAGCATGATAGGCTGTCTGTACATGGTGTTACAGCTATTATTATTATTACATTGTGCATTGCAGACACTGCAAAGAAAAATTTGAGTAAGACAGTTTTATTAGACAAGGTACCTCATAACTGCAATAATACCTCTGTCAAAGCCAGGTGTCTTATATATACAGTTAACTAAATTCACTTTTCGCTGTTTCTGTTACATTTTTGTCCTTCGTAACTTGTTTGAAAATATCATGTTGCCGAAAACCTACTTTTGTGTACGAACGTTCAAATGATATGTTTGTTCGACATGAATAGAGCAATCAATCGATATACAGCGTATCTTACAGTGTACATTCCATCGCACTTTTTGTTGATGCTTACATGTGAGTATAGTAGCACCGTCTTTGATATGCACGCTGGCTTCCTGCAAGTAATACATGTATAATATATTCCAGACTAAATGCTTCAGTGATTCTCGAGCGAAACGAGACATGTCTCGAGAGAAACGAGACGCGTCTGGAGAGAAACGATATTTGGCAGATAGAATTTCCCTTCAAAGCTCTAATTGCAATATTTTGGGACTTGTAGTCACTGTGGCCTTCTTCGCTAACGAAGCACGATTTACTCAGATTTAGGTGTTCTTCCGGGCATGTTCTCTCCAAAAAGAAGTAGGTGACCCCCCATTTTTTTATATCTCTGACATCACTAACTCATCACCTTTCAATGGTAAGATTTTCAGAAAAAAATCAATGTTAGAAAATTTTCCCATGAACGTCCTTAACGTACAGTACAAACTATTTTCAACGACTGACTCTGGAAAGCTGGTAATTAAAACTAACTTAGGACAATTGCCTCTTAACAGATACCAACAACTGCTGGCACCTTACGAACGACTTATCCAACCAATGGACTTCTAACAGACTGACTAACAATAGATGGACCTCAAACCAACCAATTTGAGTAACAAA